>APFE031738171.1:41606-54038 GCA_000404065.3 Pinus taeda | reverse complement strand
ATCAAAATTTAAAAATTAATAAATCTAATAATTTTATTAATAATTTAATAATAATATTTAAACAAGATAAATTAAAAATTATATATTAAAATTAGAATAATAAAAATATTTTTATTTAGGTTTATCACATTGATAACACATTAATTTACACTCAAATATCCATATATGCATTAACATATTAATCTAAAAATTATGATATATCAATCATCATTGATCATCAAAATTCATATATATAATAAAAAATAATGTCTTTATAGTTAAAAATTTTGAAGTAATCTGACAATTTTACACTATGACATTTTTAATGTATATTATTTCTGTCAATTGTTTTTAAAATCCAAGAAAGAATCCTAATAGTTTTTGGACTTACAAGTATAGTTTATGTACTTTATATACCATTCAAAAATAAAATTTAAACGATCGAAAATTTCAGGTTATATATACATAAAGAAAGAGCATGAGTACAAAGTCATTGGGATTTATGAAAGGATGAGAGGGATAGAATATTTCTTTCAATTTTTGTGCTCTAAAAGAGATTTCAACTTTAAGATGCCATGCTATATCCATGCTGAAGAACAATCTATATTGGTTTAAAAATTTAAATCCTAAATTTAGTAATATAAAACTTTATTTGCATTTTTCTATATTTATTTTTTAGAAACTAATATATTTTTACTTAATTTAAATTTAAATTAATGTTAGTATGATGTTTATTAATACTTATAATTACATTAATAATATTAATAAGGATATCAACATAAATATCAAAATTTGATAATTAATCAATTATAATAATTTTCATTAATAATATTAAAATTTACTAATAATATTGAAACCTAATTAATATATATATAATAATAATAAAAACATGTTTATTTACCTTTCATATATTGATAACCTATTAAATTATATAATAAAATGTCAAGATATGCATTAACATATTAATCTAAACATTAAGATATGTCAATTAGAGTTGATATGGTCATTAATAGTTGACATGGGCATGAGAATTATCAACTACAACAATATCTAACCATACTCACCACAAGGCTCATGATTATATTAATTATCAGCATTATTAGTTGGAAAGTAGAGAGTTAATGTTTATGGAATATTCCCAAATATTTATAATAGTATCCACAGTTAAGGGTCAAGATTTATGTCTAAGTTAGTTATGCTCTTTTAGTTAATTTATCTCTCTTTAATTAATTAAAAAAAATGGCATATAAACACATGCTATATTAGGAATACTGTATTAATAAGTCATAGTATTGCGGCATGGTAGTACAACAAATGATATCTACCAGTTAAGAATCTCAATGTTAAACTATGTGTGAATCCTCATGGTTTAAAAAAATGTTTGATGAGTTTTTTAAATTTACTATATTTAAACTATATAGTTAATTATTTTTATAATTAACAAGAACATAGTTTTAATAAATACATTAGTTAATTTTAATTTTTTTTTTAAATCCACACTACTTTTTTTTATGCTTATATTTTTTTTATGCTTATCATGTATTGATTATTATTAGAATTTACTAAAAATTTAACTAATATGGATGTGCTAGTAATTATTGCTAGTTATAATTAAAAATTTGAAGCAGTATTTATCTCTATTTAATTTGATAAGCTTTATGTCTACTTTCCAAGTTGAGTTAATATGATTGGGACTTCCTTTTCAACAATTAGATAAAACTCAATTCTTCTATTTTTTGTTTCCTTATTTTCTAAGCCATTGTACATTCTTCTTGTATGTTTTATTTGGAAGTCCTTATTGAGTTGCTTCTATAATAATAAACTTTAATTTCCTTTGACTTTTTCTTACCTAGGTGTTAACTTCTCTTTCTTCAAATCCTTTTCCATATTCTTTTGCATATCTTGGCAACCCTATATATAGTGTCTCTTAAAATAAATTTTGTTAAAATATAGTGCCTTATCAATAATACCACATGCCATAAAAATAATATCTCACTTCATATCACACTCATAGATATCACATTTGTTTAATTAATTATTTTAATGAAATTTTGAAAAAGTTGGTAATGATTTCTAAGATAGATATCATTGTTTGAGTTGTGTAGACTAATAAGAATATTCTAAAATATTACTAAAAGGTTAAATCCCTCTTATTGATAATTAAATTAAAATTTTGGAAGACTTGTTGCAAAATAAACATTCTTATTTATTTTATTTATGTCATAACTCAGCTAAATTTATTTTTCTCAGCTATATCAATCTAACCTTATCATACTCTTAGTGAATATGACAATAAAAATGCATACCATGGATGGATATAATAATGCAAACTATGATTAACTCTACCTTATAGATATTTAATTGCATGACAACAAAGGCTTGTTAACTCTATCTTAAACATATTCAATTACATAGCAGCCTTTACATGCTTACTATGAACCTATTTACTTTGTTTTACATTGTCACATAGTTATCTTAAGTTATGTGAGACTTAGGAACACTTCATTCATTTGTCATTATATTAAATTATGACTCTATCATTATGTTTGATTGCTATATGTGCCCTACCCTTTTTTTAACCTCGAATTTATGCTAGCTATGTAACTTGGGTCCGCAATAGGTTAGATATGGATTAGAGTTACTTTGTTACCATGCAGTGAGCGTGTCCTTCAACACGTGGCACTTATGTTCTAAAAAAATTGTGCTCAAATCCCCTCCATGTGAACTCCACATGAACTGTTATACTCACCTGATAAGACAGTGGGAGACAATTCTCGCACATCAACTATGGTAATTTCCCTCTGATTCTCATCCATTAAAATTTTGTTTCGTTCACGACTTTTGATTCTTCCGATAACTAATGTGTGAGATTTTTTTTTTGTGAGGCAAGTGGCGACGGCCTTTAGTTCTGTCACTTTGACAACTAGGTATAGTTTGAGTTGTGTCCCATCCTCGTCATATGAATCATTGGTATGTTTCTTCCTAACTACTTCAATTGAGAGTGGTTGGATCTCTAAATGGTGTTGAAATGGTGTTTCTTCCCCCTTCCAGTTTCATCTTATTTCCCTCATGCAAAAATACCTTGAAGAGCTTACTACTATTATAGATTTTAGCGGAGCATAAACTCATAGACGTGCGTACTTTGGGTGCCTCTAGAAGTACCACTCTGCAAAATTTTTTAGTTATTTGTAGAGAGAGTAAAGATGTATTGGTATTGTGACTTGCATTATTTTTCTAAATTTCATAATTAAGCTATGGTTGGTATTATGCATCAATTGTTTTCTTTTTGGATTATTTCACTGGCCATAGAGCTTGTATTTCCTTCAGGAAATATCGCCTTCTTGGGAACCCTCACCTCTGCAAAAGCACTTGGCATGTGAAACCTTGAGAACATGATCCTCAAACACTTGAGGGAAATTTTGACTCCTCGCTCAGGTAATACCCATTGTCATGAAGATTTTTGATTTGCGGTTTTGGCGCATCGTCGTGGTAAAGAATTTACAATTCTATGTTTTTCTTATTTTTCTTATATTTTTATTCCTTGAGTTTTATTCAGATATGTGACATTGCCAAATGATGCTCAATATATATGTGAATTTAAAGGGAAATGACGGTGAGAGGGCGTATATAGGGTTTTTTTCCTCTATGTCCACTGCAATGCAATCATACACACGTACAGGTAAATCTTTTTCCTTAACTTCTTTTATATATATATATATAATTTCCTATTTTGTGTGGTGTAAAAATACTTCCAAAAGTTGATGCTATCCATATTGAATTTACAGCTTGATACTTTCATCTTGCCAGAGTTTAATAAATGTTATTTCTATGGTGCCTCTACCAACTAATCTTTTTTCCTCAGGGGTCCATGTTAGTTACAATTCTCTCTGAACTCAACCCTTTCCATTGGTTTTTTTTTAGTGTGATTGATATGGGTTACTATTCTTCCATGTAATGCACCTATGATTGAAAGTGAGTTAGCAATATATGGTTATGGCACATTCTTATCTTGTGAATCCTTCATCGATATAAATTTATCCTATGTGCTTATATTTTTGTTTGGAGGGCCATTCAAGGCATATTTCAAAGTTATGGAGGAAAAAATTGTGTGTTCCTAAAGCTGATGCCATCCATATTGAATTTACAACTTTATCCTTCCCTCTTACCAGAGTCCAATAAATGTTATTTCTATGGTGCCTCTACCAAGTAAAATTTTTGCCTCAGGGGTCGAGGTTAGTTACAATTCTCTCTAAACTCAAGCCTTTCCATTGGTTTTTTTTTTTAGTGTGATTGATATGGGTTACTATTCTTCCATGTAATGCACCAATGATTGAAAGTGAGTTAGCAATATATGGTTATGACACATTCTTAGCTTGTGAGTCCTTCATCAACATTAATTTATCCTATGTGCCTATATTTTTGTTTGGAGGGCCATTCAAGGCATATTTCATGGTTATGGAGGAAAAAATTATGTGTTGTACTCTCTATCTTTTTTTGATATATTAATGTCCTGTAGAGTCCCTGTGTAATAGAGTTATATTTTATTCTTTTTGAATAGTAATAATATGCATGTTGTATTTAAAAATACTCTGACTATGAGTCTATAAAATTACTAGTTTTAATGAATATCTACAATGTCATAGGGATAGAAGCATACTCACTATAGTCTTGTACAAACCTTTGTATTTAATCCAAATTTTGAATGTTATTCTAGAGTTTATTTAAATAGTGTTATTATCTCTTAATTTAATTGAATGTGAGTTTATGGGTAATGATTCATTAGTATTTCCATTTCATCTATTTCCTATGATTTGACTCTATGATCTTTGCTTTAGTTGATAAGAAAACTAGAGTAATTACTTCCTTAACTTTTTTGAACTCATATAAGCTTAGATAAAAATCCCTTTCTATGCATGTCATCATAAGAAGATATTCGTGTTCTATTTGTGCATGTTTAGTTTAACAGGTTACTTGTTTCCATTGATAGTGTGATTTTCATTGTAATGAGAGAATGTACCAGGGTAGTATTAAAATTTTACTAGCGGTATACTTAATCAAATAACAAATCCTCAATTGACTCATTGTCAATAATTTCCAATGTCTTTCACTGTAATTACTTTTCATGTATTCTACTGCTCTTTGGTTTACAATTAGATATCTTTGTTATTGAAAATTTCCAAATGACCAGTAACACCATTATTTCTCAGAATTTGGTGGCCTTAGTTTTAGTGTTTACTTCATATTTAATCTTTAAAGATTACTTAACTAATACCCATCATACTTATTTATTTCCTATATTGACTAGTGCAACCATTTTCTTATGAAATATATAATGTTATACTCAATAATTTCACTTTGATTTTCCCAAAATTATTGTACCAAATCTATCGCTTATAAGTTCTTCTCTTTTTCTAGAAATTTTTTTTTGGCAAAGTTTAAAAATAGTTATCTACATGGGAATGTAATTTTCCACCAATAAACTTTGGAACATTACCATATATATGACCCTATGAAGCCATGGAATATATCCCCTTTTCATTTCCTATACATGTTTCTTTAAAATATGATATATTATCACTAATTTTCCAATCACTATATGCATCTATTCTTAGATATTATTGTTTAATGCAAAATTATTAAGCATCAAAATTATGTGCAGTATTCATATGCATCACACTAACTTCAGCATTCAAAGATATCGAAACCAAAAAAATAATTCCCATTTACTAAACTAATTTCAGGACTATTCTCAGAAGTAATTATGCACAATTTTTCTAGCAAAAATCGTTATAGCAAATTGCACTTGGTGAGCACACTCACCACCCAAAGGTGAACTGTCCATCTCCCCTCAAGATGAAATAACCATCAAAAGAGATCAACAACCTATGTTGATTTCTCTCTTAAATATTTCATACCTTTCTTCCATGTTATATGTTTACATTAGCAATGTCCTGCAATTGTGGTCCTCCACAATCACTTTCCTAGGATTTTTTTTTATAGCCCTCTTTAATCTCCTTTGATGCTTTATGTTTGTCCACCCTTAGCATCCTTCCATAGATAATCTCTACATAAGAGATTTAATGGATTTTCTCTCATATCCATCAAATATTATCTAGAACTTTAGATAGAATATTTCTCATGGAAGAATTATTT
Organism: Pinus taeda; assembly: GCA_000404065.3. Lineage (NCBI taxonomy): Eukaryota > Viridiplantae > Streptophyta > Pinopsida > Pinales > Pinaceae > Pinus > Pinus taeda. Next base: position 47,906 of record APFE031738171.1, on the reverse strand, counting down.
CATGCAAGGATCTTAATTCAAAGTGTCTCATTCCCAAGTATTTCCAATACTGTTAAAATTTATCTATTTACATAATATCCCAATGTAATTTATGACTTTTCCACCATTCACATTACAAAATCAGTTTAAAATAACAAAAATAAACCTTAAAGTACGGAGTGGTACTACATTCTTCCCCCCTTTGATTCTACACTTTCCCCTGCGTTTATTATACCAACTAGTTCCCTCTAGAATAAAGCTGGATAATTTTTCAGAATTTCTTATTCTCACTCCCATGTGGACTCTTTGGGAGTAAATTTCCTCAATTAATGTTTAAACCTAATGACTACTTTGAGGATCCTAAGAGGTTCTTCCAAAATGTCTCCTATGTGTTCCACTTATAGCAATTTGGTGTCTAATGTGAGAAACGTCATGTACATATTTATTAAGAAATAAACATGAAAAAATTATAAACTTTAATGTGAGTAGGTAGTGTTATTAATAAGCTATGGGTCCTATTTCATCCAAAATTTCAAATGACCCAGAAAGTAGTTCCATCAATTATGGACAGGTTACCATTCTTAATGTAATTTTCCTTAGTTTCACTCTCAAATATACATTATCTCTGATTTTTAACTCTTTGTGTGTTCTCCTTTTTTCTGCATAATTTTTTGGTAGCTCCTAATATGTTTTAATATTCTGTTGAATTCTTCATACTGTTTGCTCCATTTCATGCAAAGCATCTAGCCTCATAATCAATTTATCCTCTGGTTGACTCTAACTAGGTGGTGTATGGCATTTTATGCCATATAATGCTTCAAAATAAATATTTTTTTTAGATGTTTGATCACCTTCGTTGTAGGAATGATTGACTAAATTAATAAAATCCTCTTATTTTGTAGGTTCATCCATGAGATAGATTATGACTATGTCTTCCAAAATCTGGTTGGTTCTCTCACTTTCTCAGTCCTTTTGAGGATGGTAAGTAGTGACAAAATTTAATTTAGTGGCCATGAACCCAAGTAATGGCTTCCAAAACTTTCAGGTGAATTTGGCCTCCTTGTCTCATACAATCATATTGGGTACTCCATGTAATTGAAAAATATCTATCAAGAATATATGAGAAATTTGTGCCATGCCAAAAGTGGGATTTCGTTAAGGTATCCACCACCACCATGATTGTGTCATGTTGTCTCTTTTTCCTTGGTATCCCTAGGATAAAATCTAAATAAATTATTTCCAATTTCCATTTAGGGATATATAGTGGATTTGCTAGCCTAACAAGGTGTTGATTCTCAAGCTTTACCTGCTCACACTAAAGATTTTGACAAATATTGAGCCACTACATTCTTCATTCCCAAACAAAAGAATTTTTTCCTTAATGTTGTGACCATCTTTTGGAATCCTCGGTTTCTTGGATAAGGTTTCTTATTATATTCATCAACTATCATTTCTTTCAAATTATGTACTTTGGGAACATACAATCGCTTTTTGTAAATCAACAATTTTGCATAATTCTCTTAATAACCACTACTATTAATCTGCTATAATTTTTGCTAAATTTCGACGTATTTCTTGTCACTGTATATGGAATTCCTAATGTTCTATGTATTAGTACTCCTAACAACCACTTCCATTATATCATGAGCATGTCTGCTGAAAGTGTCTCCTATCTTGTTCTCTTTCCCTTTTATGTGTTTTATGTTGAACTCAAGTTCACTAAGGAATGCCATCCACCTAGAATGTTTAGCATTGAGATTTGGTTGGTTAAAAAGGTATTTTATTCTTAGTTAAGTAAATGACTTTCTTCTCTAAGAAATAATTCCTCCACATATTTGAGGAATGCATGACAACAACTCACTCTAAATAATATACCACATAGTTTATTTTATGTATTTTCATCTCCCTATACTCATAACCTATAGCATAATTATCTTGTAGCAAAACTCCCCCTCATCCTTCCATACAAACATCAATGAAAACTACAAATTCCTTATTTGGATCTACAAGTTTTTAGATACTAACCATTGTAAGTAAATGTTTCAACTTGCCAAAATTATTCTCACATTTTGTAGGTCATTCAAATTTTACTCCTTTTTTTTGTAAAGATGTGATAGATATGTTATTTTGGAAATTCCCTCTATAAAGCTACAATAATATCCCACGAGTCCTATAAATGATCAAATTGCAGATGCATCCTTTGGTATGATCTAGTTCACCATGCAGTTAACCTTTGCATGATCAAATATTAGTCCTTCCCTTGAAATTATCTAGCCCAAGTATTTTATTTTTGTTTTGTAGAACTCACAATTCATAAATTTGGCATATAACCCATGTTCTCTTAGAGTTTGTAGGACCAATTTTATGTGTTCCTTATGTTCTTCTTCATTTTTGGAATATACCAAGAGATCATGGATAAATACCAACACAAATTTCTCCAAGTATTTGTTGAATATAAGGTTCATCTAGCACATAAACATTGTTGTGACATTATTAAAACCAAATGGTAACACTAAAAATTCGTAGTGTCTGTATCTAGTCCTAAACGTTTTCTTATGAATATCTTCACTAATCATTCTATGTAAATGATATAGAGTTATTAAGTCAATTTTGGAAAAAATAGTTGTGGAATATGTCATTAGTACAGGTAGATGGGTATTTTTTTTAATGGTCAACTTGTTTAATTGTCGATAATGAATGCATATTCTAAATGTGCCATCCTTTTTTTGAAAACTAATACGGATGACCCCATTATGACACACAAGACCTAATATAGCTTTTGTCAATAGTAACTTCCCTCCTAACCCTAACTCAATTCTATCATCAGTATTTGCATTCATTTGTCTTTTATTTCGTTCATGGCTTTCGGTTATTCTTGTAGCTCATGTCTCAGATTTTTTTTTTTAATTTCAGGCAAGTGGCAACGACCTCTATTTATGTCACATTGAGAGCTGGGTAGAGTTCAAGTCATGTCCCATGCTCGTCATATGACTTATTGGTAAGTTTACTCATGGTTCCTTAGTTGAAAACTGAGAGTCGGTGGATTTCTAAATGGTGTTGGAATGGTTAGTATGGCCCCTTCTGGTTTTGTCTTGTTAAGTTGGTGCAAAAATCCCTTCAAGAGTTTACCATTGTTATGTATTTTTCCGGCGCAGGAGATTGTAGGCAGGCATCCTTTGGGTGTCTTTCAAGGTACCACTCTCGAGAGGGTCCACAGATTCATTTCACACATAAATTATATGTTCTCAAGTAACCTTCTCTAGATTCTATGTACCTCTTGCTTAAAATGCCCATTATCCATACAGAGACAACCAATGCCTCGGTTCTTCCACACCTACAATTTTTGTTAGTATTTTGAATTACATTTTCCTTCTAAAATTTTGAATTAAGTTATGGTTCCCATTATGCATCAAATTTTCTCTTTTCTAATTATTTCACTAGAAACTGAGCATGTATTCCCTTTGGGAAACACTACCTTTTAGAGAACTCTGGCCTCTGCAAAAGTACTTTGTGTGCAAAACCTTTAAAACAAGATAGTCAAACACTAAAGGGAAATCTGAATCCTTGCTTAGGTAAATACCTAGTGTTAAGATTTTTGATTTGTTGTTCTCATGCATCACCTGGTAAAGAGTTTACAATTCTAGGCTTTTCTTGTTTGTGGATTTTGTTTTTATTCCTTTGTTTTCCTTCTCATTTTTCGCATTTCCAACTGATGCTAACACACAATATTTATTTGTGACTTTACAAGGAAATGATGGTGAGAGGGCGTATATAGGGTTTTTTTCCTCTCTATCCAATGGAATGCATTCATATACAGGTACAAATAAATATTGTCCTTAAGCTTTTATTTCCTTTTTGTTTTGATTTCCTATTATGCATGGTGTAAAATTCCTTGTGAAAGATGATGCCATCCATATTAAATTTTCAGGTGGATCCTTCCCTCCTACCATAGTCCAAATAAATTTGTTCAATCATGGCTCGAGGTTATGTACAATTCTCTCTGAACTCAAGCCCTTCCACTGCTTTTTGTTTCTAGCCCTTGATTGATAGGGGTTGTTGTTAATCCTTGTAATGTACTTATTAATTAAAAGTGAGCTAGAAAGATTTGGTTATTACACATTCTTAGCTTGTGACTCATTTATCAATATAAATTTGTCCCATATGCCTATGTTTTTCTTTCTAGTTTTATTGAAGTATTGCCTCATAGTTATAGAGGAAAACATTGAACATTGTACTCTCCAATTTAGCTTTTGATATAGTCCCTCTTTAATATGTACATTTTTTTTCTTTTCAAATAATTATAATATGCATGTCATATTTACAAAACTCAAACTATGAGTGGCTATAGGGGACCCTTTTAATTAATCTTTGTAGTGTCATAGGGATAGAAGCATACCCAATGCAACCTTGTATGAACATTTGTATTTGTTACATATTTTGAATATTATTCTATCATTTATTTAAATAGTGTTATTATTTCATAATTTAATTCAATATGAGTCAACGGGTGTTGTTTCATTACTCTTTTCATTTCATCTTTGTTTCTATGATTTGAGTTTGCAATATATGCCTCAGTTGATAATAAAACCCAAGGAATTAATTCCTTAACTATTTTCAACCCATATAGGTTTAGATAAAAAACCCTTTTTGTGCATGTCTGCACAATAATGGATCCTTGCTCTATTTGTATATGTTTAGTTTAACAACTTACTAGTTTCATGTGGTATCTACAAGGGTAGTAGTAAAATTTTACAACAAATAACTAATAAATAGCATATCCAAATTTGACTAGCTATCAATAATGTCCATTGTTTCTTGTTGTAATTTTTTTTCATGTCTTCAATTGAAGAATGTTTTATTTACATTCAAATATCTTTATTATTGAAAATTTGCAAATGACTAGTAACACCATACTTCCTTACAACTAGATGGAATTAGTTTAAATAATTACTTCTTATTTAATCTATGTTGACTTGTGCATGTAGTAAATTATTTTCTTATGAGATATATATTAGACCAAAGGAAAGAGTTAGTTCATGTAGATGTAGATGTTGAATGTTATATCTAGTAATTCCACTTATATTTTCCCTTAGTTATTGTACCAAATATATCCCTTATAACTTCTTCACTTTTGCCCCCGAATTGTTGTTGACAAAGTCTTATAATAATAGCTATCTACAGGGGAATGGAATGTTCTATGAACAACCTCTAGAACCTTAGTATACATACAACCCTATGAAACTGTGGAATAAATCCTCTTTTCATTTCCTATAGCATTTCCTTTAGAATACTATATGTTATCACTAATTTTTCAATAGGTATATGCATATATTATTAGATATTATTGTTTAATGTAAAATTATTAAGCATCACAATTATGTACAAAACTCATATACATAATGCTAACTTCAACATTAAAAGATATCAAAACTAAAATCAAAATTCCTATCTACCATACTAATTTTTAGAACTATTCTCATAAGTAATTATGCACAGATTTTCTAATGAGAATCATTATAGTAAATCGTACTTGGTGATGACATTAGCCACCCAACCATGAACTACACTTCAGTTCCCCTCGAGATGAGAGAAATTTTCAACAAGATAACTAAATTTTGTTGATTTCTCTATCAGGTATTTCATACTTTTCTTCAGTGTTTTATTCTCCCATTAGTAGTGTCCCAATTTTGTGCTCTTCCACAACTACTTGCCTAGGATATTCCTTGAAATACCACTTTTATGTGTGGCCATGCTCTATTCTTGTCCAAGATTTGAGTCTTTCCCGAGCTAAGAAATTTAGTGGATTTTCTGCCTTATTCATTAAATCTTATCTAGAACATTGTTTAAAATCTTTCTAGTAGAAGTATTATTTCACACAAGGATCTGAATTCCAAATGTCCCATTGCCAAGTATTTCGAGTCCTGTTATTTATAAATCAAAAAATTCATATATGTACATCAAATCTCAATGTACTTCACAATAGATAGTAATTTTAAATTAACAACAATGAACATTAAGGTATGAAGGGTTATTACAATTTTATGTTTTACCTCCTCCTTGTTGAAATCAATTTCAATATTCCTCAATACTCTTAAATAACATAATCTATTTAAGGTTGGATCTAACAAAAAAAATATCACTATTTGGTGATGAAACCTGTGATGAATTAGAATATGTAAATAGCTTTCCCTTTAAACTTTGGGTTTTTTAACAAGTATTATAGATACATATCTAAATAGTTTTGCCAACTATATGAATTTGAATATGAGTTTGAGTTTTCAATTACTCTATATAGTACATAGACATATTATTATAATAATA
>APFE031738171.1:10849-40660 GCA_000404065.3 Pinus taeda | reverse complement strand
TGGATGACAATATATCATGGAAACCATTTCTAGAAAAACCACAAAACTTATTTAAATAATGGTTGTTTGCAGGAAACCACCTATTATTACAACAACTTTTGTGCAACAACTTGTAGGATAAACCTCTAAATTTAACAAATTTGTAGGAAACAACCTACAGGAGAATCCAATCTTATTTGTTTCTATTTAGGGACCTAACCAACAATAGACACCAATCCCCTAGTAATCCCTAGTCCACTCTACTTTTTTTTTAGAATTCGAACTTGAGTCTATCAATTTTGACCTTCAGACTCTCTGTAACAATGAACTCCAAACTCATAAAGCCTAAAAAGTTTCTTTGCCAATAATTGAGTCAAATATGTGACATTAGTTCAGAATTCCTTGCCCTAGTTGGGGGACAACCATTTTCCATTTTTGTGTAGATATACAATTAGTCTAGCCCCACCCTAGTTGAGGATCATGCTAGCCAACTCTTTTCTGAGCTCTAATTTGAAATACAACTGAACATGTACGGGGTAAGTGTGTTCTTGTCAAGAATTCCTCTAACAAGCCTATGTCATTTGAGAATGGCTCTCACGAGAAGACCCAATCATTCTTTCATTGGTGGTCTCATATGAGCCCTAGAAATAAAATTAATTCGTTAGTGAATGCATGGTTGTTGACTTGGCTCTTCCAAAAAGACTATTCTCGTGGCCTACAAATATAGTGGAAAACACAAAACTATAGCCATAAAAAAATAATCATAATCTAATTCCAAATAAATGACACAAGAATTTTATATTTGAATCAAAATGAGAGTACATGACCCGACCTCTTAGAGTGTGACTGACATCATATTGGGCCTTTCTATTAGCCTAATATTTCATTGAATCACTGTCATGCTAACACATTACAGTGAAATCATTAAAAAATAAACAATATAAACCCAAAGAGAGATGAGGAATCTCATCCTCTTCCCACGTTGGGCTTTCTAGACCATTACAATTTAATTAAATTCTATAGAAAAACTAGAAAATCATGCTTATTTTCTATGGCTAAAATGTTTCTCCTCTAAGATTTTGAGAATAAAATTATATTTGGGCTTAAGTCAATGATCCTGCGTCAAATTCCCTTGCTTAAAAATATTCATGATTTGCCAATCATGTGTTGCCGTTACTACATCTTCCTTTTCGCAACCTCAGTCTTCTTTTCTACACGTATCATTGAGTGAGTTGCAACAATGCCTACATAGACACCTCGATTACTCTCTCCTTTCCATGAATTTGAGAATGAGAGGTTTTCATCAACTAGAAACTCTCGATATTCCTAACATCTTGAGCCATTCCATATTTTATCACCTACTTTGATAATTCTACCGACAACTGCAGTTGTGGAATTATTCTCTTGCAAAAGATATTATTTTCTTCCCGCACTTTGAAACCACTTGATGACAAGATGAATCTAGGTTTGTCAAATTTTACCTCTAATCATGCATGTTGTGAAACCAACTAACAAAAATATAGAAGATATAGATAAACTACTTAGAAATCAGCCTCCTCGAGGCAGAAACCTCCTTTACATTACAAAAATTGACAATTGTTCGATGATACAAATGACAAGTCCCCCTTTATATATATAGGAGTCTAAGCATTCCCAATACAATTAGAGGCTACATAACGATAATATTGTAGGGGAACAATAATAATAATCATGGGCTTCTACGAGGTACAATAAAATAACAACATGGGGACTATATGGGCATAATAATATAGTAAGGGGGCTGCACTAATAAAAATAAGGGTTTAGACTAGTAGTATATGGACCTAACATGCCCCTCTACTTGAAAAACTATTGTCCTCAACGCTTGAGTAGTTCTCGATGGTTCTGTATAAAATTATCATCCTCCCATGTGGAATCTTGAGTGGGTAGGTTCTTCCACTTGATGAGATACTTTGAAATTGATTGATTTCTTAGTTGTCCATTTCTTTTGTGTGTGACTGCTTCAGGTTCCAATATGATTTTTCCTTCTTAATCAAGTTCTGGAATTATTGTGCTAGTTGGGATATTTTTCATATTTCAAATGATTTCCCACACTTCTTCATCATCCTTCCATCCTTCATTTTCTTCATTTATTCAATCTACATGGATAATAGAAATGGCACAAAAAAGTGCTTCCACATCCTCATCCTTTCCTGAGAGTACATCTGCCACAACATTTTTCTCCCATTTTTTGTATATGATTTCAAAGTCATCACCCAACATCTTTGTCACCCATTTTTTTTGCTCTTCTAAAGATAATTCTAAAAAGTATTTAAGACTATGGAGATCCTTTCTTACCTTTAGGTGTCTTCGCATTAGGTAAGGTCTCATGTTTGGAGGAACACTTCATGGTATAAAATGAATAGCATGATCATGACCACAAATAGGTGGGAGGCCTTTGGGAGTCTGAAATACCATTAAGTTATTGTCCAAGACCTTTTGCAGATCTTAAGAAATAGATGATTTCAATGTGGTAACCTACAATGAACATAATTATGCAATTACACTTCGTTGTTCTCTCTTTATAAGCTTTGTCATTCTATTAAATTTGATTATCTTTCCCATTTTACATGTGATACTCCTTAATTCAACTTTTTTAACTTATAAAAAATATATCATGAAAAGTTCTTGAAAAGTAAAAGCTATTGTACCCAAGGATTGTAGCCATTGGGGTTGTAATACAACATGATCACCACCCATTGGAACGGAAAGAATTGGGCTATTCAATACATTTTCTCCCATCGATAGCTTGATATTATAGCACTCTATAGAGCAATTTATGGTTTCTCCACTTACAACCATCAGTTGAAAGTTTGGTGCTGGATATAGGAAGAAATTCAGTTCCTTGGCTATCTTACAATTAATGCAATTTTGGGTACGGCTCGAATCAATCAACACTATTACCTTTTTCTTCTTGATATGTCCTTCTGTTTTGATAGTTTGAGGAGTGGTAATTCCTACCAATGCATTAGAGGATATGGTAAGAATCATTTCTTCTTTCTCTAGTGTTTGTTCCTAGTGTATATCCTCTTCTGTTGACGTTTCATGTTACTTTTCTTCCTCATATTCACAATCTATTTAAAATAATTTCTACTCAGCACACTTATGACCTTTAGTATATTTTCTATCACAATTGTAACAAAGCCCTTTTGCTCTTTTTCTTCTAATTGTTGTGATGACAACCTTGTAGGTTATGGAAGGCTAGGGGTAGCAACATTTCCATCTTTATAATTATGAGAGGTAGGATTCCTTGTTGCCATAATTTTGCTTTCCATTTTTCTTGGCAACCTAAATGCCCTCTCCAATGAATTAGATTCTAAGACTTGACAAACCTAATGTTGAATGTCATCCTTTAAACTCCTTATGAAGACATCAATTCTCTATTTCTCTACAATATCATTTACCCTTATATCCAATTCTTGGAATTCCTCAATGTGCTCTACCATTGAACCATTTTGTCTGAGATTTATCAATTGGCTAAATAAGGTGTTTCTCTTTGTATCCTCTTTGTAATGCTCTAAAAACATATTTATTTACATTTCACATATTGATAGCCTATTAAATTATATAATAAAATATCAAGATATGCAGTAACATATTGATCTAAACATTAAGATATGTCAATTATAGTTCATATGGTCATTAATTGTTAACATGGGCATCAACATAGTCAACAACAACAATATTATTAGATGGAAAGTAGAGATTTAATGTTTATGGAATATGCCCAAATATTTATAATAGTGTTCATAGATCGAGGGTCAAGATTTATGTCTAAGTTAGTTATGCTTGTTTAGTTAATTCATCTCCCTTTAATTATTTAAAGAAAATGTCATATGAACACATGTTATATTTCGAATATTGTATTAAGAAGTTATGGTACTGGGGCATGGTACTATAAAAAATGATATTTACCACTTAAGAATATCAATGTTAAACTAAGTGTGAATGTGCATGGTTAAAAATATGAATATGGTTTTTTCATAATTTATATATTTTAACAATTAGTTAATTTTGATGTTTTTTTTTAAATCCATGCAACATTACATGTAAGATGCACTAATTTTTTTATGGTTATCATTTATTGATTATTATTATCATTTAATAAAAATTTAATTAATATGGATGTGCTAGTAATTATTGATAATTATATTCAGCGGAAGACGGAACGGATGCGCGCTGCTAGGGTTTGCAGATGACGCAACAGACGGGATTGAGCAGCGACGAATGCGGCAGAAGAATAGACGCAATGGTCAGGCCAGGGAGTAGGTCAAAGGAGCTCCTGCTTTTCAAGTAAGCAGATTTTCTTCAGTTTTCTTAGGGGTAACTTCTAAGGGGAAAGAGCTGAGAGGGAAATTGAAAATCCTACGGGGAGGGGAGAGATCCCCTCCTTCAAGAACGTAGTAACGGGGGAGAATAGTGCAAGCAGAATGCAGCAGAATCAGCAGGAAAACTACGCCCCAGTCATGGGCAACCTGTGGCAAAAAAGGATGAGAGGAAAATGCCTACTAAGGGCACAAAAAAGGCCAAGATATGTCATTCCCAATAACAAGCTTGAGGAATATAACAGCTACATGAAGGACCATGCCCTGATCTACAAATTCATAGGCTATTGGCCTCCGGAGAAAGAGCTATACAGATGGATTGATCAAAGATGGAAATGTAAGGGTCACATAGACCTGAAGTTGGGAGCACAAGGGTTCTTCACAGATATCTGCACGAATCTGGAAGACAGAAAGAGGGTCTTTGAAGAAGGACCGTATTTCATGAACAATGCAGGCTTATTCATGAAATACTGGGAGGAAAGGTACAACCCAAAGAAGGAAAAACTATTGGAAGCCCCAATCTGGGTCAGACTGTTTGGACTCCCTAATGAATTTTGGGACCCTGAAATTTTGGAAGGAATAGGGAATTCAATCAGGATCTTTGTTAAAGCCGCAAAAGCTACAAAACGAGGCAAATATAACTCATATGCGAGGATCTATGTCTACATGAATCTAGCCGAACCCCTCCTAGATCATATTGAGGTGGAATATCGTGATGACATGTGGCAACAACCAATAGATTATGAACACATCCCTTTCAGGTGCCGAAAATGCCACGAATATGTTCACCTATATAGATAATGCCCGTTGAATAAGGAGGAGGAATAGAAAAGAAGTCAGGAGGAACATCAGAGAAATACAGGGAAAATGGAGGGGACTAATAAGGGTTTCCAACAGGTCACAAGAAGAAAGAGACAGAGTCACGAAAGACCAAAAACCCAACCTCAAGGAAAATCCAGTATCACAATAAGTCAAAACAAGTTTCAGGCTCTTCAGAGTGAAAATGAAGATTATGAAGTCAATCTGGAGGATGACGAGGACCCTGGGAATTCCCCAATGGACATTGCAGGAGAAAATAAAGGTAAGGACGTAAACTCAGGACAAATTACCAGAGAACAGACGGAAGGAAAGATGGAAGATATGGCAATACAATCCCCGATGGATGTGGAAAACCAAGTTGAAGGTGAGATTGAGGAGGAGAGAATCATGAAACATCTAATCCAAGAATGGAAATATCTAGATAGCAGATTCATACCTGAGAAACAGAAACAACTGTACAAGGAAGTGTTTCAAAAATATAATGAAAAAAGGGGCAGAACTTGGACAAGCAGATAATGACAGGAATCAATCAAGGGAATGGACATACGGGAATGGACGGCTCTGGCAAAAACAGTAGGAAACGATGCCGAAAGCCGATGAATGAAACTATCCAGACTGTGGGAGAAATGTTGATAAACTCAGGCAAAGTGATACCTCTGTCAGAGGTATTCTTCCCTTCCTTCCAAAAGTTTTAAATGATTGTGATCAGTTGGAATATAAGAGGCCTGAATAGTAAGGGTAAACAGAGGTATATGAAAGAAAAACGGAAAAACGAAAAGCCTAGCATTATGATTTTATAGGAGACAAAAATTTCCATTCAACAAATTGAAGAAATAATTGACAAGAATAAACTGCATTATGATGTTATGGGACAAGATGCCATTGGTTCTGTAGGAGGTATTGCAATTTTGTGGAACCCGAATGATATCATCTTAGATAGCCGGACCAGTTTTAGTAGAATCCTTACTAGCCTGGGTAGAATAGTAGGAACTAAGGAGCAGGATGTCATTTCAGGGGTGTATGGACCTCCTTCTCCTGGTGAAAAAGAAAACTTCCTAAACAATATGAAAATCATTCGTAGAATATATTCAGAAGCTACCTGGATAATAGGTGGCGATTTTAATCTAATCAGATCCTTAGAAGAAAAGAAGGGAGGGATAAGGAAGAGGGATCACTTCATGGACAAGTTCAATGAACTGATAGAGGATCTCAGACTAGTAGACATTCAGACTATTAATGGGATTTGCACCTGGAATAACGGGGGGGGGGGGGGGGGGGGTAAAAATAAAATTTCCTCCAGGCTCGATCGATTCCTAGTATCTGAAGGTATCATGAACAAGGATATTTTTGTTGAAGCAAAGATCATGCCTTCCCTGGGTTTTGATCATTGGCCAATTAGACTAGAGGTGGATATTAAAGTGAACAAGGGAAAAAGACCTTTTCGTTTTGAAGCCTTCTGGTTAAGAGACCCATAATTCATCAAGAAAGTTGAAGAATGGTGGAGACAAAGCACTATACAGGGCAAAGGAAAAATGCGTACGTTTCAGTTGAAACTAAAAGAGTTGAAGGGGAGAATCAAAAATTGGAACAAGGAGGAGTTCGGAAATATTATGGAAGACAAACAAAATTTGGAAAAAAAATGGAATCTCTTCAACAAAAATGATTCTGGAAGGGAGAACAGAGGAGAGCATCAGTAAGGAAGGGGCAATACTTGGCAAACTTGAAGAAAGACGAAAGCAAGAAGAAATCCTTTGGTGAAAAAAATCAAGAATAAAATGGTTAAGGGAAGGGGAAAGAAACACTAAATTCTTTCATGAAGCTATGATCAAACATAGACAGAGAAACAGGATTCTTTCTATCAAAGATAAGAATGGGAACAGAGTGGTTGAGCAAGCTGAAATTGAACAAGTCCTTATGGATCACCATAAGGAAATACTAAGTGAACCCCAAGCTAATAGAATGCATGAAATCCCGGAAATTTTCTCAGCCATTCCTCGCTTAGTCACAGAAGACCAAAATAAGGCATTGATGAGAGCTGCCACTTTAGAAGAGATAGAGGAAACTGTGAAAGCAATGAAGAAAGGTACTGCTCCAAGCCCGGATGGCTTCACAGTTGACTTCTTCCAGGCAGGTTGGCACTGCCTGGGGAAAGGGATTCTGGAGCTGGTAGAAGAATCTAGGATGTACCAGAAGGTATGGCCTGCCATTAACTCCACTTTCTATGCTTTAATCCCTAAAGGTGATAATCTGGAAGATGCCAATGGTTTCAGACGCATAGCATTGTGTAATGTTATTTATAAGATTAAAACATCTATGATGGCGAGGAGATTAAAACCCCTTCTAGACAAGTTAATATCTGCTGAACAAACAGGTTTCATTGAAGAAAGGCAGATCCTTGATGGTCTGGTTGTAACTCAAGAAGTTATTCACTCCTTAAAAGTAAAAAAACAAAAGGGTATGATGATTAAATTAGACCTGTCGAAGGCGTATGATAGATTAAATTGGAACTATTTGGGAAAAGTCTTGGAAAGTTTTGGTTTTAGTAGGAGGTGGATTGACTGAATTTGTAGCTTGATCTCTTCCCCGAATTTTTCTATTCTTCTGGATGGGACCCCCTCGAAAACATCTACTCCTTCTAGTGGTATTAGACAGGGAGATCCATTATCTCCATTTTTGTTCATTCTAGCTGCTGAAGGACTGGGTCGCTTTATCAAGAAAGAAAGAGAAGCAAACAGAATAAAGGGTCTTAAGCTCTAGGGAAATAATCTGCCATTAACTCATCAGCAATTTGTTGATGATATCATGCTGTTTGGGGAACCAAAAGTCAAAGAGGTAAAACACCTCAGAAGAATTTTGGATCTATTTGCGGAGGCTTCAGGTCTGGAAATTGACAGGGACAAATCCTGTGTCTTCATATTTAACACAGTGGATCAAGTCAAAGCCCACCTTATAAGACTTTTGGGCTTCAGGAGGGGAGAACTGCCTACAAAAGACTTGGGCAACATCTTGGACTTTACCTCCAAAAAAATGAAAAATTGGCAAGGAGTCTTAGATAAGCTAAGCAATAAGGTGGCAAATCGGGCCTTCAGAACTTTAAATATAGCTGGAAAAATTGTTCTGGCAAAATCTTTCCTTCAAGCTATCTCTGTCTACCCTTTATCAATAATGGCAGCCCCCCTAGGTATTTGCACAAGGATAAGAGAGATCATCAGGAATTTTATATGGAGAGGGGCTGATCAGAAGAAGAAATGGGCCTTTGCCTCCTGGAGCCAGTTAACTGAAAGAAAGGAGAAAGGAGGACTGGGGTTGAGGGACCCTGAGATTCTCAATAAGGTTCTGGGAGCAAAACTTTGGTGGAGATTGCTTAGGGGGGAAATGATCTTTGGAAAACCATATGGAAAGTAAAGTATAATATGCCCAAAATTGCAGTGGAAATCTTAAGGCGGAGAGAAACTCCCAAAGGGTCATCTATTTGGGACCTAGCTCATCTAAACAGGGATTTGGTTGAAAAGCATACATTCTGGGAGATCCGAGGTGGTGAAGAAGCTAACTTCTGGGAAGAGAAATGGCATCAGAAAGAAATACTGAGTAGCATACAGGGACTTCAATAGATCCGGGACAGAATAGGAGGAGATAGAGCTCATGTCAGGGATTATTGGAAAGCTAATAACCCAGAAGAAAGTTGGAGAATATGGGTTGATCTGACGGAGTGGGACAGAGAGCTCAGTCCAGACCAAAAACAAGTCTACAAGAAGGAGGTCGAGTCAAGAAAGATTAAAGCTCGCAATGGTAGGGATATACTCAGGTGGGGGAATTCAATGAAAGGCTTGTTCACCACCAAGGAGGCTTACTTCCTAACCTCGACTCAAACTGGAAACGAAGAGAACCCTGACTGGAAAATTATATGGGAAAGGAATTGGTGGCTGAAAGTCTCCATATTTATATGGCTGGCATCAAAGAACAAAATCCTAACCTGGGATCGAATTCAAAAGAAAGGTTTTAATGGCCCATCGAGATGTTGTCTGTGTAATTCAGAGGGGGAAACCAGAAATCATCTGCTGATAAACTGTCCCTTTTCAAAGACCCTATGGATAAACACCAAACGAACCTTTGGTAAACGTGAAAATGCCCCGAGTGAATTCAATGAAGTGGTTTTTCAATGGAATAAGGAAATCTTTCAATCTAAAGTGGTCAAAAGAGCATGGGACCTCATCTTAGGGTTTGTACTCTGGATGATTTGGAAGGAGAGAAATCACAGGATATTCCAGAACACAACAAAGGAATCGGAAGTCATTTGGGGAAAAGTAGTCAAGTTATTGCGGGAAACAATCTTGGTTGATAAATGGGTGGGGGAGGATTGGAAGGTCAACCAGGTGGAGGAAGAAATACTGAACAGATTAAACTTAAAATTCGAGATGGTTTTCCACAAACAAAATCCCAACCATGAGATGGAGATCCAAAGCCCTAATAAATTCAGTTATCCCAAAGATAATTTCATAAAATTGAATTTCGATGGGGCCTCGAAGGGGAACCCAGGCGAAGCGGGCTTTGGAGGCATTTTTTGGGACAACAGCAATCAGGTAAGATGGATTTTTGCAGATTGGGGGGGAGAAATGACAAATAATGAGGCAGAGTTCTGGCTCTGCATCAAGGCCTGCGGATTGCGGTAAGAAATGGCTAATCCAATCTAGAAATCACAGGAGACTCACAGATCGTGGTGGAAATGCTGAAGAAGCTCAGCAATGGCCGGAATTCGGAGAAGGTCACGAATAGCTGGTGAACAACCGGAATTGTTCAGGAAATTGCCGATCTTCTGCAACGAATTGAGTATAAGGTAATAAAACATGTGAGGTGGAAAGGGAACCAGGTGGCGTATTTCTTGGCAAACTGGGGATGCAGAGGCCGCGGCAGCATGGTGGATGCTCAATGGAGAGCGGTGTGCGGGCACAGGGAATGGATGGACCTCGCAACCATAATCAAGGCCGATCATGACCAAGCCACAGGTAGAAAGGTGGGGAGCAATGAGCTGGATCAACAGGGGGACGTGGAGCATCCAGACCACGCAGGCTCATTATGAATAGGATCCCCATGCAAATTGCAATACTCGTGCGAAGCATTGGAGACAGAGAAAATTTGGGACAGGCAGTTAAGGAATGTCAGAAAGGACCTGGAGAGGGGATCGGTGATCGCCATGCGAGATCACATCGAAAAGGTACAAAATATGAGGGGAAAAATCTGCCTCATATAAACCCAATCTTAGATTCGAGTTGGCGTAGAAATGTCGAGTACATGTCAGTGACTTCAAACCGGAATAAATCTAATACGATGTTTGATAGGAAATGCAATGATCGGAGTAACAGATGGCAGGACTCGGACAGCGGGACTGATAGCAGGAGCGGGTTCCGGGAATTTATAAAAGCCTGCATGCAAAGCACTCGGCATAAAAAAAATTCAGTTAACGTTCGCAGCACGAGAGGAAACACAGGTCGCTTGAGAGCCTCCCGCATTAATCATAGTTGGCCTTCTATGAGCGGATCCATGGAAACTAGAAAGAGGGCTCGATTAGCGGATGAAATGGAAGCTGCGCGAACCAAAGAGCAAGACCGAAAGGGAAAAGGGGTGATGAAGGAAGAGGACTGGGAGGAAATTTTTGAAATTCCTGATACTTCAGATGAGGAGGGAAGTCGCGATCAGAGTATGAATGTAGAGGAATGGGAGCAGTATGCCATGGGAGTTAGCCAGCGGAGCCGGTGAGGCAGACGGGTACCGCAGCGAGGGTGTCGGAGGAAGATTCGTCATGGAGTCCGCGAGGCTACCTCGATCCATGGTCAGGATAGTGAGGCTAGCAAAGCTTGGGATGGTAAGGGAGAAGAGCCGGAGCAGAGCAGGCGACCTGCCAGGGGGGTCAGACAAACTTTCGAGCATAAAATTCAGCGTGCCAAGAGAGCTTACGCTCAAAATACCAATCCCAAAATCAGGCGAATCATACAAAACATGGAAGAAGAAGCAATCCAAGCCCAATCTGATTCGGAAATGGAGGACTGGGAATTTCTGGTGCATGACCCTGGTAATACGAGAGGCAGAATGTCTCTGTTCAAGCAGTCCTTACGCATTTACTTGGTGATGAAATGGCTGCTTACCAAGGCCTTGGAGTAGGTGGCTACTGAAATGGCAGAGTTGGCTCAGGGTGTCCCTAACTTGAGACGAGAGCTCCGCATCCTGCAAATTTCCATGGAGATGTAGGGGAAACAGTTAGATGAGATTCAGAAATTGCTTAAAGACAGCCAGCATAAGAGCAGCAAGGAGAACTCTCCAATCCTTGCTAATGCAGTTGAGTAGCTTTAGTTCTTGTTTTTTTTTTTATGAATCTAAGGTATATAGATAAACTAGACAGCTTCCCTCATTTTGTAATAGATAACTACTATATGCATATCAGCAGAATTAGAACAGGGAAGGACTGTACTATTTATTTAGCTTGGAAAAATAGAATGCGGTATTTCTTTTTTTGGATTGCTGTTAAAAACTTTAGGTGGATAACCTACTCGGTTTCCCCTGGTGGGCGGGTAGATGGTTCCACCAATACTGCTGTAATTTTTTGACGTGATAATAGAAAATACGAGTACCACCTTTGCCTACAAAAAAAAATAAAAAATTGATAATTATATTAAAAGATTTGAAGCCTTAATTATCCTTATGGAATTTGATAGTCTTTGTGTCTACCTTCCAAGTTGACTTAATATGATTGTGACCTCCTTTTGAACAATTAGATAAAAGTCGCATTCTTCTATTTATTGTTTTTAATTTTTAATTTTTTATTTTCCAAGCCTTTGTACATTCTCCTTGTATGTTTCATTTGGAAGTCCTTATTGAGTTGCTTCTATAATAATAAGCTTTAATTTTATTTTAACTTTCTTTTTCCCTAGGTGTTAACTTCTCTTTCTTCAAATCCTTTTCCATAGTTTTTAGCATATCTTCACAACCTGATCTATAATGTCTCTTAAAATAGAATTTGTTAAAATGTAGTGGCTTATGAATAATAATTCAAAGTATTGTTAACTCTACCTTATAGATATTTAATTGCATGACAACAAAGGCTTGTTAACTCTATCTTATACATATTCATTTGCATGGTAGTGTTATATATACATGTTTACTATGAACCTATTTACATTGTTTTACATTGTCACATAGTTGTCTTATTAAGTTATGTGAGACTAAGGAAGACTTGATTCATATTTCATTATATTAAATAATGCCTATATCATTATGTTCCCTTGTTATATGTGCCCTGCCCTTTTTTTAACATTGAACTTACGCTAGCTATGTAACTTGGGACTGCAATAGGTTAGATATGGATTGGGGTTACTTTGTTACCATGAAATGAGTGTGTCCTTCAACACATGGAACTTATGTGCTAAAAAAATTGTGCTCAAATCCCCTCAATGTGAACTCCACATGAACTATTATGAGGCAAGTGGCGATGGCCTTTAGTTCAGTCACTTTATCAATTGGGTATAGTTTGAGTTGTGTCCCATCCTCATCATATGAATCATTGGTAAGTTTCTTCATGGCTACTTCAACGCGAATTGAGAGTGGGTGGATCTCTAAATGGTGTTGCAATGGTGTTTCTTCCGCCTTCCAATTTCATCGTGTTTCCCTCATGCAAAAATAACTTGAAGAGTTTACCACTATTATGGAATTTAGTGGAGCATAAGCTCATAGACGTGTGTCCTTTGGGTGCGTCTAGAAGTACTAGTCTACAAAAATTTTCAATTATTTTGAAAATTAAGGTATGGTTCATATTATGCATCAATTGTTTTCTTTTAAGATTATTTCACTAGCCATAGAGCTTGTATTCCCTTTGGGAAATATTTTCTTCCCAGGAACCCTCACCTCTCCAAAAGTAATTGGCATGAGAAATGTTCAGAACATGATCCTCAAACACTTGAGGGAATTTTTGACACCTCGCTCAGGTAATACCCAGGGTTACGAAGATTTTGGATATGTGGTTCTCGTGCATCGTCATGGTAAAGAATTTACAATTCTATGTTTTTCTTATTTTTCTTATATTTTTATTGCTTGTCTTTTATTCACATTTGTGACGTTGCGAAATGATGCAAATGCATAGGATATATATCAGAATTTACAAAGAAATTATGGTGAGAGGGTGTATATAGGGTATTTCCCTCTCTGTGCACTGTAATGTAGTCATACACAGTTGAAGTTAAATCTTTTCCTTAAGTTTTTTTTTCTTATTATTATTATTATTATGATTTCCTATTCTGTGTGGTGTAAAAATACTTCTAAAATTTGATGCTATCCATATTGAATGTACATCTTGATCCTTCCTTCTTACCATAGTCCAATATATTTTATTTCTATGGTGCCTCTACCAACTAAACATTTTGCCTCAGGGGTCCTAGTTAATTAAAATTCTCTTTGAACTCAAGACTTTACATTGGCTTTCGTTTATTGCCTGTGATTGATATGGGTTACCATTATTCCATGTAATGTACCTATTGATTGAAAGTGAGTTTTCAAGATATGGTTATGACACATTCTTAGCTTGTGAGTCCTCCATCATCATAAATTTATCCTATGTCCCTATATTTTTGTTTAGAGGTTTGTTCAAGGCATCCTTCATAATTATGGAGGAATATATTGTGTGTTCTAGTCTCCATTTTTTTTTGATATATTAATTTCTCGTAGAGTCCATGTGTAATATCAGTTATATATATATGTATATTTTTTGAATAGTAATAATATGCATGTTGTATTTAAAAATACTTTGACTATGAATGGATAGAAACATTTGTTTTAATTAATATCTACAATGTCATAGGGATAGAAGCATACTCACTATAGTCTTGTATGAACCTTTGTATTTATTCCAAATTTTGAATTCTGTTCTCCAGTTTATTTAAATAGTATTGTTATCTCTTAATTTAATTCAATGTGGGTTTATGGGTAATGATTCATTAGCATTTTCATTTCATAACTTTTTTCTATGATTTGAATTTATGATATTTGCCTCAATTGATAAGAAAACTAGAGGAATTACTTCCTTAAATTTTTTCAACTCATATAAGTTTAGATAAAAATCCCTTTCTATGCATGTGAGCACAAGAAGCTATTTGTGTTCTATTTGTGTATGTTTAGTTTAACAATTTACTAGTTTCCATTGGTAGTCAATGCATATATGATTTTCATTGTAAGGAGCCATTATACCATGATAGTATTAAAATTTTACATGATATCTCAATGTAATCTATGGATTTTCCACCATTCACATTATATACTCAATTTAAAATAACAACAATCAACTTGAAAGTACGGAGGGGTATTACATTCTTCGGCCCTTTTATTCTACACTTTCCCTCATGTTTATTGTACCAGCTACATCCCTCTAGAACAAATATGGATAATTTTTTAGAATTTCTTCCACTGACTCCCATGTGGACTGTTTGGGAGTAAATTTCTTCCATTAATGTTTATCTCGAATGACGACTCGATTTTAGAGCCAAATCTCTTACTTGTTGAGGATCCTGAGAGGTTCCTCCAGAAAGTCTTCTATGGGTTCCACTTGTAGAAATTTCTAGTCAATAATGTGAGAACCATCATGTACATATTTCTTAAGTAACGACACATGAAAAAAATTATCAACTTTAATGTGACTAGGTAGTGTTAATTGATAAGCTGCATGTCATATTGCTTCCAAAATCTCAAATGACCCAGAAAACCTTGCTGGCAATTATGGAAAAGTTCCCATTATTAATGTAATTTTCCTGGGGTTCACTCTCAAATATACATTATCTCTAATTTTGAACTCTTCGTGTGTTCTCATTTTTTCTGCATAACTTCTTGGTCGGTCCTAACATGTTTTAATATTGTCTTGAATTATTCATATTGTTTGCCCCATTTTGTGCAAGGAATCTAACCTGAGAATGAATTTATCATCTGGTTGACTTGAACTAGGTGGTGTATGGAATTTTATGCCATATAATGCTTCAAAAGAGATCATTTATATAGATTTTTTATCACTTTTGTTGTAGGAATAATCTACTAAATTAATAAAATCCTCTTATTTTGTAGGTTTATCCATGAGACAGATTGTGTCTATGTCTTCCAAAATCTGGTTGGTTCTCTCACTTTATCAATCCTTTTGAGGATGGTATGTAGTGCCAAAATTTAATTTAGTCTCCATGACCCCAAATAATGGCTTCTAATAATTTGAGGTGAATTTGGCATCCTTGTCTCATACTATCATCTTGGGTACTCCATGTAACTAAAAAATATCTGTCAAGAATATATGAGCAATTTGTGCCGTGCCAAAAGTGGGATGCCTTACTTAAGGTATCTACCACCACCATGATTAAGTCATGTTGTCTCTTTTTCCTTTGTATCCCTAGGATAATATCTAAATAAATTATTTCCAATTTCCATTTAGGGATATGTAGTGGATTCACCAGCCCAATAGGGTGTTGATTCTCAATCTTTATCTGCTCACTATAAACATCTTGAGAAATATTCAGCCACCTGTTTCTTCATTCCAGAAAAAAAGATTTCTTTCCTTAATGTTGTGACCCTCTTTTGGTATCCTCGGAGTCCTCAATAAGTTTTCTTATTAAATTCAGCAAGTATTGGTTGTTTCAAAGTATGTACATTGGGAACATACAATCGTATTCTCTAAATCAACAATCTTGTAGAATTCTCTGCATAACCATGACTATTAATCTACGATAATTTTTGCTAAATTTCAAAGTATTTTTGGTCATTGTTTATGGAATTCCTAATGTTCTCTGAGAAATATTTATTAGTACTACTAACAACCACTTCCATTAGATTATGAGCATGTGTTCTCAAAGTGTGTCCTATGTTGTTTTATTTCCCTTTTATGTGTTTTATGTCGAACTCAGGTTCACTAAGGAATGCCATCCAACTAGATTGTTTAGCAATGATATTTGGTTCGCTAAAAAGATGTTTTAGTCTTATATCATTAGCTAACTAAATGAATTCCTTTCCTAGGAAATAATTCCTCCACATCTTTCAGGAATGTATGAGAACAACTAACTCTAAATAATACAAAACATAGTTTATTTTATGTATTTTCAACTTCCTATACTCATAACCTATAACATAATTGTCCTATAGTAAAACTCCCCCCCATCCTTGAATTAAAGCATCAATGAAAACTGTAAATTCCTTATTTAGATCTACAAGTTTTTAGATACAAGCGATTGTAAGTAAATGTTTCAACTCACCAAAATTATTCTCACATTTTGTAGGCCATTCAAATTTTATTCCTTTTTTTGAAATGATGTGATATGATATGTTATTCTGAAAATTCCCTCTATAAAGCTACAGTAATATCCCATGAGTCTTATAAATGATCGAATAGGAGACACATCCTTTTGCATGAGCTAGTTAACCATGGAGTTAACCTTTGCACAATCAATTATTAGTCCCTCCCTTGCAATTATGTGGCCCAGGTATTTTATTTTGGTTTTGTAGAACTCACATTTTCTAAATTTGGCATATAACTCATGTTCCTTTAAAGTTTGCAGCACCAATTTTAAGTGTTCCTTATGTTCTTCTTTAGTTTTGGAATATACCAAGAGATCATCGATAAATACCGACACAAATTTATCCAAGTATTTGTTGAATATAAGTTTCATCTAGCACATAAACATTGTTGGGGCATTATTAAGACCAAATGGTAACACTACAAATTCATAGTGTCCATATCTAGTCCTAAACATTGTCTTATGAATATCTTCACTTCTCATTCGTAGTTAATGATATTGAGTTCTTAAGTCAATTTTGGAAAAAATAGCTGCGACCCTCACTTGATCTAATATGTCATCAATATGGGGAAAAGGGTATTTTTTTTAATGGCCAACTTGTTTCGTTGTCGATAACCAATGCATATTCTAAATGTGCCATCCTTCTCTTTGAAAACTAATACAGATGACCCCCATTATGACACATAAGACCTAATATAGTGCTTTTCAATCCTAATTTCCCCTCCTAAGACTAATTCAGTCATGTCATCCCTATTTGCATTCATTCATCTTTTTTATTGTTCATGGCTTTCGGTTATGCTTGTAGCTGATGTTTGAGAATTTTTTTTTTAGTATCACTCATGTGGTGATGGCCTCTATTTATGTTACATTTAGAGGTGGGTAGAGTTCAAGTCATGTCCCATGCTCATCATATGACTTATTGGTAAGTTTATTCATGGTTCCTTCATCGAGAACTAAGAGTGGATGGATCTCTAAATGGTGTTGGAATGGTGTTTTTTCTCCCTTCTCATTTTGTCTGGTTACGTTGGTGCACAAATCGCTTGAAGAGTTTACCATTGTTATGTATTTTTCTAGAGAAGAAGCTTGTAGGCAGGCATCCTTCGGGTGCCTTTCGAAGTACCACTCTGCAGAGGGTCCACCGACTCATTTCACACACAAATTATATGTTCTCAAGTAATTTCCTCTCGATTCTATGTACCTCTTGCTTAAAATGTTGGTATTTCAAATTACATTTTCCTTCTAAAATTTTGAATTAAGTTATGGTTCGCTTTATGCATCAATTTTTCTCTTTTCTCATTATTTCACTAGAAACGGAGCTTGTATTCCCTTTGGGAAATACTTCCTTTTGTAGAAATCTGGCCTCTACAAAAGTACTTGGTGCATATAGCATTCGAAATAAGATCCTAAAACACTAAAGGGAAATCTGAGTCCTCGCTTAGGTAAATATCTAGTGTTAAGATTTTTGATTTGTTGTTCTAGTGGATCACCATGGTAAAGAGTTTACAATTTTAGGTTTTTCTTGTTGGTGGTTTTTTTTCATTCCTTGGTTTTTGTTCTCATTTTTGGCATTTTCAGGTGATGTTAACCCACAATATTTATTTGTGAATTTACAAGGACATCATGGTGAGAGGGCGTATATAGGGTTTTTTCCTCTTGATCCAAAGGAATGGAATCATATATAAGTACATATAATTATTGTCCTTAAGATCTTATTCCCTTTTTGTTTTGATTTCCTATTCTGCATGGTGTAAAAATGCTCCTGAAAGATGATGCCATCCATATTAATTTTGTAGGTGCATCCTTCCATCCTACCACAGTCTAGCTAAATTTGTCTCATCACGGCTCGAGGTTACTTACAATTCTCTCCGAACTCAAGCCCTTACAATGGTTTTTGTTTCTAGCTCATGATTGATAGGGGTTATTGTTATTACTTGTAATGTGCCTATTGATTAAAAGTGAGCTAGAAAGATAAGGTTATTACACATTCTTAGCTTGTGACTCCTTTATCAATATAAATTTGTCCCATGTCCCTATGTTTTTTCGTTCTAGGTTTATTGAAGGCTTGCTTCATAGTTATGGAGGAAAACCTTGTACATTGTACTCGCCAACTTAGTTTTTATATATCAATCAATCGTAGAGTCCCTATTTAATATGTGAATTTTTTTTCTTTTTAAATAATTATAATATTCATGTTGTATTTACAAATCTCAAACTATGAGTCACTATAGGCAACCCTTTTAATTAATCTCTGCAGTGTCATAGGGATAGAAGCATACTCGCTGCAACCTTGTATGAACATTTGTATTTGTTCCATATTTTGAATATTATTCTCTCATTTAATTAAATAGTTTTGTTACCTCTTAATTTAATTCAATATGATTCAATGGGTATTGTTTGACTACTCTTTTCATTGCATGTTCATTTCTATGATTTGAGTTTGTAATATATGCCTTAGTTGATAAGAAAACCAAAGGAATTACTTCCTTAACTATTTTCAACCCGTATAGGTTTAGATAAAAATCCCTTTCTATGCATGTCGACACAGGTATCTATTGTTGTTCTATTTCTATACGTTTAGCTTAACAATTTAGTAATTTCATGTGGTAGTCAATGCATATACAATTTTCACTTTCATGAGCATATCTACGAGGGTAGTATTAAAATTTTACAACAAATAACTCATAAATAGAAAATCCCAATTTGACTAGCTATCAATAATGCCCATTCTTTTTTGTTGTAATTTCTTTTCATGTCTTCAATTGAAGAATCTTTGATTTACAATCAAATATATTTATTATTGAAAATTTCCAAATGACAAGTAACACCGTACTTCCTTAGAACACGATGGCACTAGTTTAAGTAATTACTTCTTAATATTTGTTCTATGTTGACTCGTGCATGTAGTAAATTATTTTCTTATGAAATATATATTAGACGAAAGGAAAGAGTTAGTTTGTGTAGATGCAAATATTGAATGTTATACCAAGTAATTCCACTTCAATTTTCCCATAATTATTGTACCAAATCTATCCCTTATAACTTCTTGAGTCTTTCCTGTGAATAATTGTTGACAAAGTATTATAATAATAGCTATCTAAAATGGAATGTTCTACAGGTAACCTCAATAACCTTACTATACGTACAACCCTACAAAACGTTGGAATAAATCCTCTTTTCATTTCCTATAGAATTTTCTTTAGAATACGATATGTTATCACTAATGTTTCAATCACCATATGCATATATTCTTAGATATTATTGTTTAATGTAAAATTATTAAGCATGAGAATTATGTACAAAACTCATATACATAACGCTAACTTCAACATTAAAAGATATTGAAACTAAAATCAAAATTCCTATTTACCATTCTAATTTTAGAACTATTCTAACAAATAATATGCACATATTTTCTAATGAGAATCATTGTAGTAAATCATACCTGGTGAGCACATTCGCCACCCAACCATGAACTACACTTCCAATTCCCCTCGAGATGAGAGAAATTGTCAACAAGATAACAAAATTCTGTTGATTTCTCTGCTAGGTATTTCATGCCTTTCTTCCATGTTAGATTTTTCCATTAGCGACATCCTGGTTTTATGGTCTTCCACAACTACTTTCGTAGGATATTCCTTAAAATCCCACTTCTATATCCCATGGTGCTTTATTCTTGTGCAAGCTTTGACTCTTTCCTGAACTAAGCAACTTAATGGATTTTCCTCCTATTCATTAAATCTTATCTAGAAATTTATCTAGAATCTTTCTCATAGAAGAATTATTTCAGGCAAGGATGTCAATTTTGAATGTCCCATTGCCAAGTATTTCCAATAATGTTATTTATAAATTGATAAATTTATATATTTACATAAAATCTCAATTTACTTCACAATAGAAAGTAATTTTAAAATAACAACAGTCATTAAGGTACGAAGGGGTATTACAATTTTATGTTTTCTTTCTCCCAAGTGCTACCTCCTTGTTCAAATCATTTTCAATATTCATAAATAACATAATCTATTTAAGGTTGGATAGAACAAAAAAAAAAATCTCCCTATTTCGTGTTGAAACCTATGATGAAGTAGAATATCTAAATAACTTTCTCTTTAAACTTTGGGTACTTTAACAAGTATTATAGATGCATATCTTAACAATTTTCTCATGAAACTTTGGTTTTTTAAGAAACATTATATATCCATCTTACCCAAAGATACTTTGAAGTGTTACAACAATATGGATTTGCATATAAATTTGAGTTTTTAATTACTTTATATAATACATAGACTTCTTATTATTATTATTTCAAATGATATATAATGTAAATTGTTGACATTGAATAATTAATTAGCATGGGAATTTGAAATATTTATTGCAATTTATATATATAGATAAATATGTTTATATTTTTTCTAAATTTGATATTAATATTAAATGAACATTTGATAAAATTATTATTGTTTCCATCCATAGGATTATAAAAACAATATTGGGCCTACATTTAAATATGCTTCATATGCTTTTTGAGTGCTTAAATATGGAGGTGGGACAAAATCAATTTGGAATGTCTCTCTCCATGCGTGCTAGATGTTGTGTAAAGGCCCATAGTTCGGTGTTAGGAAGGCTTCACACCTGGTTTTCCTATTTCAGAATTTCAACCCTTTTTCTACAATATTGTCCACGATTATTACCGTGTTTGGAATTATGAGGCAACGAGCTAAAACAAATATGAACAACCTACGAGTTGTGATTCATCAAATGTAATCATAATTCTATAAACATGGAAATCATGATAGTATATTTTCATTTTTTTTCAATGGATTAGTTTTGTTTTATTGTTTCAATACCTCTTAAGAATTTATCGTTTATGTTTACATTTCAAATGATTAGTTATTTTTAAATATTTTAATCATTATATATAAGACATTATGTCAGTGTTTTTTTTTTAATTGCATGCTTTAGGTTTATAGTTAAGATATATTTAGTTTTCTTATGGTTTGTAATTAAAGTATTAAAAAAATATTAAAATTTTTGTTTTTCATTACTATATAATATAGAGATATATATTCTCTTTATTTTTATTTTTTTATTTCCAAATCATCTTCATGCCTATTACTTTTTGTAATTATTTTTTTTCAAACTAGTGCAACCCTAAAAATTGAAAGACGTCATAGACATCAATCTACGATAAACATCAAACACATATTCCTGTGGTATATCAATCTCATAAGGAGAACATGGATGACAATATATCATGGAAAGCATTTCTAGAAAAACCACAAAACTTATTTAAATAATGATGTTTGTAGGAAACAACCTATTATTACAATAACTTCTGTGCAATGACTTATAGGAAACATGAAACCCCTAAATTTAATAAATTTTTAGGAAACAACCTATGGGAGAAGCCAATACTATTTGTTTCTTTGTAGGGAACTAACCAACAATAGACATCAATCCCCTCCTAATCCCTAGTCCACTATAATTTTTTATGAGAGTTAGAATTTAGTTTTATCAATTTTGACCTTCAAACCCTCTACAACAGTGAACTCTCAGCTCATAAACACCAAAAGCTTTCTTTGCTAATAATTGACTCAATTATGTGACATTACTTCAGAAGTGTTGGCATTGGTCAAGGGACAACCTTTTCCATTTCCCTGTAGATATCCAATTAGTCCATGGCCAGCGATCCGACTTGGCCACACCCTAGTCAAGGTTCAAGCTGGTCGACTCATTTCTCACCTCTAATTTGAAATACAACTGACCATGTATGCCCTAACTCCACCCTTATCCAGAATCCCTCTAACAAACCTATGCCATTTGAGAATGGCTCTCATGAGAAGACCCAATCATTCTTTCATTGGTGGTCCCATATTACCCTTGCAAATAAAATTAATTCATAAGTCGAACACATGGTTTTTGACTTGGCTCTTCAAACAAGACTATCCTCATCGCGTAAAAATATAGTGGCAAAGACAAAATTATAGAAGTACAAAAAGAAGAATAATCTAATTCCAAATACATGACATAAGAATTTTATATTTGAATCAAAATGAAGGTACAGGTCGTGACCTATGAGAGGGTGACTGACATCATATTGGGCCTTTCTCTTAGCCTAACATTTCATTGACTCACTGGCATGCTAACACATTACAATCAAATCATAAAAAGATAAATAATATAAACCCAAAGAGAGATGAGGAATCTCATCCTCTTGCCACGTTGGGCATTCTAGATGTTTACAATTTAATTAAATTCTAAAGAAAAAATAGAAAATCATGCTCCTTTCCTCAAGCTACAATGTTTCTCCTTCTCGAAGATTTTGAGAATAAAATTCAGTTTGGGCTTAAGTCAATGCTCCTACATCAAATTCCCTTGCTTAGAAATATTCATGATTTCACGATCACGTGTTTTCATTACTACATCTTCCTTTTTGCAACTTTAGTCTTCCTTTCTACACATATTTGTTATGCTCTTAACCTGCAAAAGATACCCAAATATAGAATATGCGAAGAAAAATACCTAGAACATAGAAGAGTGAGAGTCAACAGAAAATATTTTATTATTTAGAAAGCAATGTTCACTGGCCTCTTCGAGGGGGCAACCTCCAATAGAGCAGAGCTCTATTCAGAAATAAGACATGATGCTCCTCGCAGGGAGTCTCTATCCTTTATATATGACTCATACATGCAATACCATGGATCAATAGCATGGGTTTTATTAATACCATCTATCTAATACTAGGCCCATTTGCAGCTAATTGTGGTCCCATCATTAATATTGGGTTAGCCACTTACAATTGCTAATATGGGCTTTATTGACTCTTTATTATGACGTGATCCCACTACATAAATAAGGGGGTTATGGTGGGACCCTAACATGCCGTCCCCCTTAAGAAGCCTTGTCCTCAAGGCTGAAGCTGCGGAAACTACTGAAGAATAGTGGTTGGTTCCCAAGTTGCATCTTCCGGAGAGGTGTCTTTCGACTTGATGAGGACTTCCCTAATCACTCGGTCACACAGGGGCTGTTCTCATGTGTCGAGGACCTGTTCAGGTTGGAGCCACCCTTCCTCATCCAATTCAGGTAGACTGGTTTGAATTCTGGAATTGTTCCCAATCACTTTCTTGAGGCATGAGACATGGAAAACTGGAAGGATTTTTTCAGTAGGTGGCAAAGCCAGCTTGTATGCTACTTCTCCAATGCACTGAAGTACCTGACATGGTCTGTATAATTTTGGAGATAGTTTCTGACAACCCATGTCTTTGAGTGATGTTTTCTTATATGGTTATAGACTCAAAAATACCTGATCCGCTTGTTGAAATTGGCACTCTGAGTGATGCTGGTCTACCTGTTGCTTCATGCGGTTTTGAGCTTCATGAAGATCGTCTCTAAGATGGGGGAGCATGGTTTAACGGTCTTGCAGGAGTTGATCCATTGCTTGTACCTTTGAGCGTCGCTTGATATAAGAAGTAGGGGAAGGCGCGAGTTGACCATATACTACTTCATAGGGACTCATTTTGGTGGTGGCATGATAGTTGGTGTTATACCACCATTCAACCAGAGGTAACCACTGTACCCAAAGATGTTGCTTTTATGAAGCGAAACACCTAAGGTAGGTTTCCAGACATTTGTTGACAGCTTCAGTTTGACCATCTGTTTGTGGATGATAGGAAGTGCTGAGTTTTAGTTGGGTTCATTGTAGCCTGAAGAGTTCCTACCAAAAATTACTGGTGAAGATCGGATCACGATTAGACACAATAGAAGTGGGCATGCCATGCAATTTGAAGATCTGATCCATGAAATATTGAACAACCAAAGTCAGTGTAAACGGATGGGGTAGGGTGTAGAAATGAGCATACTTCGAAAGTCTGTCCACAACCACCATGATGAATGACTTGTTTCTGGACTTTGGGAGACCTGTAATGAAATCCATAGAAACCTTCATCCATATTGATGCCAGGATGGGCAATGGTTGTAATGTGCCTGGTGCTTTGACGGTCTCCCCTTTGTGGCATTGGCAGACATCACATTCTGCTACAAAGGTAAGGATGTCCTCTTTCATGCCTATCCAAAAAAATGATCTTCTGGTGCGAGCATACGTCTTTTGAAAGCCTGAATGTCTTGCAAGGGGGAATGAGTGCAATTCTACCAAAATGCAACTTTTGAGGCTAGATGTTGGTGATATTACGACTCTTTGCCTGTTGCGAAGAATCTCATTGTGCCACGAGTAGCCCTTGGTGGGATTTGGATCTGCCTGCAATTGAGAAATGAGTTGGGAGAGCCTGGGATGTGAAAAACATTCCCTGCAAGCCTCTTCAATCCATTCTAGAATGGGAAGGGAAATTGCTAGTAGGGTACTTTCTTCCTCAAATTAGCGAGATAATGCATCTACTACACCATTTTCTTGCCCTTTTTTGTAAACGATCTCATAATCATATCCCAGCATTTTGGCAAGCCATTTATTTTTTTTTGGGGAGGATAGAGTTGCTCCAAAAAATATTTAAGACTGTGATGGTCTGTACGATTTTGGAAATGTCGCCCCAGTAAGTAAGGACGCCAGGTCTCTACAGTATGTAAGATGGCCATCATTTCCTTCTCATATGTAGATTGACTCAGATTATTCCCATTTAGTTGTTGTCTTGTGAAGGCGAAAGGTTGACCTTCTTACATTAAGACTGCCCCAATACGTGTACCTGAAGCATCACATTCAATGACAAAATATTTGGTGAAATTCGGTAGTGCTAAGACTGGAGTGCAACACATGGCATTTATGAAAGTTGTAAATGCCTCCTGTGCATCCTCATTCCAGAAGAATGAATTTTTCTTTAGGAGTTGCGTGAGGGGCCTTGCTATGCGACCATAATTGCGGACAAATTTGCGATAATAAACTGTGAGACCCAAAAATCCTCTCAGGTTCTTGAAGGTCTTAGGTTAAGACCAATCCTGCATTGCCTGTATCTTTTTGGAGTCCACCTTGAAACCTGCATGCCCCACAATGTGGCCCAAATACTCAACTTCTTCCATCCCAAACAAACATTTGGACATCTTAACAAATAATGGATGCTTGCAGAGTAGTTGCAAGAGTAGATCTACATGCTGAAGATGTGCGGCCCAAGTGCAACTATAGATGAGGATGTCATCGAAGAAGACAAGAATGAATTTCCTAAGATATGGTTTGAGAAGATGGTTCATAAGGCTCTTAAAATTAGATGGGGCATTAAAAAGACCGAATGGACTGACCAAGAACTCATAATGGCCTTCATGAGTTCGGAAAGCAGTCTTTGGAATGTTGACTTCCTTCATGCGAATTTGGTCGTAGCCTGAGCGAAGATCGAGCTTAGTGAAGAATTAAGCCCCATTGAGTTCATCCAACAAATGATCAACCACCAGGATGGGAAATTTATCTTTGACTATCAACTTATTGAGGGCCCTGATGTTTGGACACATCCGCCATTTCCCATCTTTCTAGAGTACCATGACCACCGGTGATGAGTAAGGACTAATATTGGAACGTATGACACCTACTTCCAAAAGTTCCTTGATTATTTTTTCTATTTCATTCTTTTGGGTGAACGTATATCTGTATGGGCGCACATTTGGGGGTTGGGCCCCGAGAACTAAGGTGATGCTATGATAATGTTCTCCTCTCGAGGGTGGAAGCTCATGAGGCTTGTCAAAGACTGGCAGATGGTTATTTAAAATCTGTTGCATCTCAGGATGAATCGGTAAAGACTTGGTTTCGACTGCCTGGATGGCATTAAATTGAGCTATAACTCCATGATGGCCCTTTTTTAGCAATTTTTCCATCCTATGCGAGCTAATGATAGAGGGGGCTCCCTCCTGGAGTCCACGGAGGGTATGTGTGGAGATGTTCTACTTAAAACTCATATATAACTCTTGGAAATCCATTGTGATTGGCCCAAGACTGCGAAGCCATTTAGCCTCGAGGAAAATGTCACACCCACCCATGTGTATTGTAAACATGTGGGTCTTCAACTAATAATCCCCCATTTGAAGTTTGACATTTTCACAGTCGCCTTCACATTTCATTGTGCCCCCATCCGCAATTTGGACTTGGAAGTTAGAATCTGCTCATATAAAACAGTGCACTACTTCCGCGACTTTTTGATGGATGAAATTATGTGTACTTCCACTATCAATTAGGACTACTACTGGGCGGTGTTTAATAAAACCTCTGATTTTGAGAGTTTGAGCTGAAGAAATCCCTGTGAGAGCATGTAGTGAAATAACTAGTTCATCAGGGACATTGTCCTTTTGGTTGTCCTCTTCTACCCCCTCACACTCCTCAAGTGGTAGATCTTCCTCTGATGAGTTGTAATGAGTGGCATCAATTTGAAAAAAATTTGGCTCCTTGCATTTGTGACCTGGCGAGTATTTTTCATCACAGTAGTAACATAATCCCTGCTTTCTTCTTTCGGCCATTTCTACAAGTGACACCTTTTGAACATTAAGTGTTTGAGTCGTGCTATGAGCCTATGGGGGGCGATCCTTGGCGATGAAATTTGGGTGACTGGACAGGGCTGCTAACGCACGTTCCACGTTACGAGCTAGCTTGCAAGCCTCAATCCATGTGGGAGGGTGGTGTAGTTGGACGTGGGCTCTTATGGCCTCTTTAAGATTGCTGATAAAACATTTCGTGTAGAACACATTTGAGAGACCCCTAGTGCGGAAGGATAAGGCTTCAAAGGCTGTAATATATTCATCCACTGTGCCGGTCTGTTGGAGCTTAGTAAGTTGACCCAAAAGAGAAGATTCGTGGTCAAAGCGGTCTGTAAGAGCTTTTTTGAATTTGTCCCAAGTCAAAAAGGTGCATTGCAATGTTGATGCCATTCCCACGATTTCCACATTTCATTGTCCAAGTACATACTCCCCACCATAAGCTAAGTCTCATTATCTAGGATGTTATTCAGATTGAAATACTGCTCCATTTATGCTATCCATGTCGTTGGGTGAGAACCATCAAATTCATGCATATCCAGCTTGGGAGGTCTCAGATAGGATTGTTGTTTTTGGGGGCCCCAGAGGTGAGGAGAATGGCTAGACTCACCCTCACTGTGTCCATTGCCAATATACACCTCCTCATGGGCTTCCTCCTTGCCCTTCAGGATTACACTGAGGATTAACATTGTTAGATTGTCAAGCTGAGTTTGGAGGGATTGCAAGGTTTGTTCAAGTTTGTCCATCCTCTCATTGGCCATAGCTTGAGCTCT
Organism: Pinus taeda; assembly: GCA_000404065.3. Taxonomy (NCBI): domain Eukaryota; kingdom Viridiplantae; phylum Streptophyta; class Pinopsida; order Pinales; family Pinaceae; genus Pinus; species Pinus taeda. The sequence continues at coordinate 12,967 of APFE031738171.1, read as the reverse complement.
AGTTGCTACCATGCACCCACCGGATGCTCTTGAAATTTGGAACTGCCAAATTTCTTTTTCACTAAGACTTGAATGGTACCAACATGCTCATCTCATCGTCCTGATTCTAATGGGCTAGATCACCAATAAGCGCCCCGGGAGATAAACTCCTAATGGAGTTTTACTCCTTCCTTAGCAATACTGCAGTCGCTGAATCCTCAAAATGTCAATGTTGTCAAAACTCCTGCGAAAAACATGCTCCGGTATAGGAATGCCACACAACTACTCAGATCAGGAGGATCTGAGAGATATGAATGGCGGATCAGATATTTCTGAGTGACAAAACAGATTGCTGCTGCGGATCTGATGGATCTAATAGATCGGATTGTTGTCTGCTGCTGCTGCACCCTTTTGCGTGAGCGAATCTGGCAGAGATGATACATGATCCCAAGATAGAAAAGGGAACTATGTTGTTGAGGAGTGTCAGGTGCTACATATCGCAATATACATAAGGTTCTGACAGTAGTACTTGGCCCAATGTTTCAGGGCTCTAACTAAGAAGGATCAACCATACCCTTAGTCGTACAACCTGACTACCCTATCGTACAGGCAAGTAATCTCTCCGAGTGCTATTCTCGGTGTACTGTAGTAGCAAGATGGCCGACGGTTTATCTATGGCTAGGTTGCAGAGGAGCTAGCGGGCTTCCGATATACCCAAAAGGTACGTGGAAGACAGTTCGTACGTGGTTCTGTCTAATTCACTACTACTCGAAGGGGTACCCACAGGGGTTACAAGGGAGTCCAACAAGCATGAATACCTCTTGTATTTCGTGCATGCATGCCTCCCCAAATGCATAGGTTTATCCACTCAATGATAGATCCTGTGGTTTAAAGACGCCAGAACACGTCTGTAGAGCCTCTATTCTACACCTACTTATCTACCATTTTCCTCAATCTTTCCTTATCTTTCCTTATCTTTTGCCTCATTTTCACCATAAAACCACCCAGATCATTACATTAGGTGTTATTAAGCATGATTAAGTAAGTTTTGCTAATGGATGAATATTTGTTTAGATTTTGACTTACTTGCAGGAATCCCGCAACTATCTGATGATCCTGCAGCTACCTGATGATCCTGCAGCTATCTGAAGATCCTGCAGCCTTTTTGTTAAACGCAATGTTCCACATGTCGGTTTGCTAGATGAGCCACATGGGCGCTTAGGTGTCAACGTGCTCGAGGTTCCTGTCCTATTTTTCCAGCCATCCACGTCATCTTTATCCACGGTCAAAGCTGGGCAAGTCACAGTCAACTCAAGGTTGTTTAACGGTGATTGTGAGCTGCTTGGTCACGTCATCTTAAACGGTGATTTGTCCACGTTCTACAGATGGCAGGGGACATGATTCAACATGGGATTCATTACCCATGACGACAGAACCACTAACTCCTCCACGCAGCCGCATGAAGTGTCAAGGAACCATGAATACGCATAACAATTTATTTACTTTTCAGTTAATCAGTTGCACGGATAGGCTATCTTAGAAACTTCTATAAATAGCTGCGTCTGTGTACGCTCATTAGGCTTTTTATCAGTTGTAATTTGATGAACCTGTGTTACATTTAAAAGCATTGTGAACTCTGTGTTTTAGTGCTATCCTAGCACTCTGTTTTATACATTTTCTGCAAATGAAGAAATAGACATAGCACTGTTTTGAAGTTTCCAGATCTTTGAGTTTTCTTGTGGCTGAATGGACAGAGGGCCCCTGCTCATTTCTGCCACTGTAAAGTATTTTATGTGCAGTATCTTTTTCTTTACTTATTCATTTCCTTAAGCATGTACAGTTTCTTTTACATGTTTTCCTTTCTTTCAAGCTGATCAGTGTTATTTCCTTGCAGATTTCTTTTAGCCCGGGATTTATGTGTGTATTTGCTTTAATGTCTAATGGTAGTTGCAGTTGTCTTATTCATGATGCTGCCCTCTTTACTCTGTTTTTCTAGACTAGTTTTAGTGTAGTTTTATAAGCTGGATGCTAACTAATTTATGCTCTCTTTATCATGAATGGCTTATTTTTCAAGAGAACAGAACATTGATTAATTGCAGCTTGTATTTGAGTAGACTTGGCTTGTGATACTAACACTTT
>APFE031738162.1:0-12942 GCA_000404065.3 Pinus taeda | reverse complement strand
ACTATGACAAATGCAGAATCGAACATTCTTGATAGAAAGGCACTCGGAACAGTAGATTTGTTCCTTGTAACATCGGTCACCTTAAACATTTCAAAGGAAACAATGATAGAGGGTTTTATTTAGGCATTGGAGAAACTATATGAAAAACCCTCGGCCTCAAACAAGGTATTTCTTCTAAAATAATTATTTAATATGAAGATGTCAGAAGGTGGATCTATTGCAAACCATTTAAATGATTTTAATAGAGTTACAAGTCAGTTAAGTTCTATAGGGGTAAACTTTGATGATGAAGTTAGAGTTGTCTTATTCTTGTGCTCATTTCCAGAAGGTTGGAATGGTTTAGTAATGGCCATTAGTATTTCTGTCTCTGGATCTAGTAATTTAAATTTTGATGATGTTGTCGATGCTATCCTTAGCGAGGAAATGCGACGGAAAAGCTTCAGTTAGACATCAGGTAATGCTTTGAGTGTAGAGTCTAGGGGAAGAAGAATGGAAAGAGGAAAGAGCTCAAGATATCGCAGTGAATCAAGGAAATGTAGATCCAACTCCAGATCAGGGATAGTGTGATAGATATGTGGAAAGAAAGGACACCTAAATAAAGGTTGTGGATCTCAGAAGGGAAAAGAAGGAGATGCACAACAAGAAAACAATCATGAAGCAAATGTGACAGGTGTGGTGTTACAAGATGCTTTGATTCTTTCTTTCAAAAATATTACTGATTCCTAGGTGGTAGATTCAGGGGCCTCATTCCATGCCACACCTGATAAGAGATATTTCATGACTGTGTTCAAGGAGATTTTGGACAAGTATGTTTGGGTGATGATAAACCCTGTAAAATTGTTGGAATGGGTAAGGTTCTTGTAAAGCAGTAGAATGTAAACCAATGGCAATGAAAGGAGGTAAGGCATGTTCCAGATCTGAAGAAAAATCTAATTTCAACAAGGCAATTAGATGGTGAATGTTGTGTGATAACTTTCATAGATAAAGCTTGGAATGTCACCAAAGGAACCCTGGTAATAGAAAAAGGAGAAAAGGTTGGTACATTGTATTTATGCAATGGTATTTCTAACTTCATTAATGGTTTAAATTTCAAAGGAGTAGATGCAGCATTATGGCATCATAGACTCGGACACATGAGTGAGAAGGGGATGAAGATTCTTCACTCAAGGAATTTGTTGCCAGGTTTAAAGAATGTTGATTTAGACTTCTGTGAGAATTGCATTTACGGAAAAAAAATAGAGTCAAATTTCTTAGAGTTGCGAAAGAAAAGAAGAGTGAAAAAATTAGAGCTTGTGCATACAGATGTATGGGGACCTCCTCAGATATCATCTCTCGGTGGCTCTCATTATTATGTTACTCTTATTGATGATGCAACTAGAAAATATTGGATTTATTGTATTCAGAATAAATCTGATGTATCTGATACTTTCAAGAAATGGAAAGATTTGGTTGAGACTGAGATGGGAAAGAAATTGAAGTGTCTCAGATTAGACAATGGAGGTGAATATTGCAGCAAAGAGTTTGATAGGTACTATTTAGAGCACGTAATTCACAGAGAGAAGATAGTTCCAAGAACACCACAAGAAAATGGTGTGTCGGAAATGATGAATAGAACAATCATGGAGCATGAAAGGTGCATGAGATTGCATGCAGGATTTCCTCTACAACTTTGGGCAGATGCTGTAGATGTTGGCATTATGGAATAGGTTTGGTGCTATGGCACTGTTGTTGTCCTTCATGGCAACTCACTTTGGTGATAGATCACAGTTCAGGCACTCAGCAAGAAGAAAAAGACATATAAGCAGTTTCACTTTGATGAAGCTGCGTATATACGCGGGTTGGATGTTCTCAAGGTGTGCATGCGTATACATGCACTTTCATGATAGGAAAAGCACGTACATGTGAGAGAACTTATTTTTGGTTCGTGGTATTTAGCCGTTGGTATTTGAACCTATGGTTTTGGGCCATGGTATCTCGTCATAAGTGTTGATCCCAAGTATTGGGTCCATGGTATTGAATTGTTATGGTTTTGGACCGTGGTATTGTGAAAGGCCTAAGGCTATAAAAGAGGAAGGAGATCATTTGGCAAGGAATGATTTGAACTATTGAATACCTGATAAAGTGCTAGATTTGGAATACTGTTATTGGGTTATGGTGCAGAGCTGGATCTAATGGAAGAAGGAACCTGAGCGCAAGGAGAAGGATAAGTTCTTTTGATGGGTCAAAATATTAAGGCTTGAATGATAGTATCTTTGTATGATTTTGATCTATTCTATCTGGTGCTTTATTGATGTATAAATCTAGTAATCTGGGTAAACTAATATATGAACATTTGAAGGGGTAAATTATCTTTATAGATCTATACGCAGGTTCAGTGAAGTGAAGACACGTATACACGCAGTTTCTGTAAATCAAAAGTGCGTATACCCAAGTTGATCTTAGCACGAAAGTGTATACATGCCATTTCTGTAAGCCAAAAGCGCGTATACACAGGTTGATCTTAGCACAGAAGCGTATACACGTAGTTTTTGTAAGTCAAAATGGCATATGCGTAGGTTGATCTTAACACAGAAGCATACGCACGCAGGTTTCTGAATATTGAAGTAGTGTACGTCTCTTAATTTATGTTCTAGCTGCTTCTATTGACTATTGCAGTGATCTGGGTTAAGAATTTGGGGTGTGATTACTGTTATTATGATCTGGGTATAGCTGTCAGAGAAGTGTCTACTTGATTCACTCTTGATTGGTGAAAAGTTGATTGGTTGATGCAGATATTCTTGATGTTTGATTGATGTTATTTGTGGATCCAGTCTGAAAATTTATGAAACGTGGTCCCTAGAAGAAAGAGAAGGTTGTAGCCTTCTACAGGTAGCAGCCTGCGTACTAGTATCTCAACTAGTAGAAGAACTAAGGGGGTTGTAGCGCCCTTCCAGGAGAAGCTGGAAAACGAGAGAGGGTTGTAGCTCTCTACAGGTAGCAGCCTATGTACTAGTAAGGGACTGCACCAGTACAAAATCATTGTAAAAAGAAGTTTCAAATTAAAGAGAAGATAGAGATGAATTGCAGCAGGTGGTTCTCACCCACATTGGGTTTCCACCTTATATCTTGTGTTCTTGTGTGTGGTTGTCTTCTGATCTGTTTTATTGTTCCTGGTAACTATTTATATGATTCTGTTGCATAACTTAATGATCAACATTTGTAGAATAAAGTAAATTATAAATCTGCATAGTATATGCGAGTTTCCTTATCTGAAGTTGCGTATATACGCGGGTTCATCTAACCGAAGTAGCGTATATGTTCTAGGTTTGAAAAGGAAAATAATTGATCATATAATACTGGTTCACCCCCCGTCTCAGTATTATTTCGAACAATTAGTATCAGAGTAGGTCATTCAGAAGAAGCTTGATCGCTTGAAGGAAGATCTATCATCATGAGAAACTACGAGAGAGAAGTATCAATCAGGCCACCAATTTTTGATGGGACCAACTTCCTCTATTGGAAGGTAAGAGTCACAGCCTATCTTCAATCTCTTGGTACAAAATTCTGGGATATCATAGATATAGGGTACACTTTTCCATCAGCAACTCCTAAAGATTCGACTGAGAAGAAGAGTTTGGAACAAATGCAAAGGGTGTCAACACTCTATTAGGATGTCTATCTCAATCAGAATTTGTCAAGGTTATGTAGTATAAAATCACAAAAAAATATGGGACAAGATCATGTTGAGCTATGAAAGAGATGAGCAGGTAAAATGAGAAAAACTTCAAACCCTCATAATTCAGTATGAAAATCTCATGATGTACAATGATGAATTGTGGCTAACTATTTCCTTCGTATAGATGAGATTGTTAATTGTATGAAAAATTTGGGTGAAGAAATAAAAGAGGTTGTTGTGGTTGAAAAGGTTCTAAGATCTTTGTCTCCTAAGTTTGAATCAAAAGTTTCTGCTATAGAAGAAAAGGAGAATCTGCAGAAAATTACCATGTCGCAACTACATGGAATTCTAACCACTTATGAAATGAGGAAAGGAGGACCATCAGACAGGAGAGAAGATGCATTCAAGGCTTCAGGTAAAGGAGATTATTATGAGTAAAGACATATGTCAGAAGAAGAGGAAGAATCAAATTTTGTCAAGATCCTTCAACGGGGTGCTGGAAGATTTAGAGGTAAGTTACCCTTCAAATGCTTTGCTTGTGGAAGATTAGGTCACTATGCTGCCAAGTGTCCTCATAAAAATAAGCTTGACAAAGTTAAATAATCCGTTAGATGGAACAAGAAATAGAATGTAAGTAATAAAAGTTACTACACTCATGAAGACAGTGATGGACTCTCAAATAGTGATGAAGATGAACGAGGTAATAATTATAGACTTCTAATGGCTTTTGAAGATGATGATTTTATGGATGGTATAGATGAAGAAGGTCTTATGAAGAGATTTCTAAACTCAAAATTTGTTTATAAGAGAAAAATATGATTATTGATACTTTGCAATTTCAACTGGCTGAAAGGGAAAAACATCATGAAAAGTTAGAATGTGAAATTGTGGGACTTAGAAAAGAGATTCAGAAAGGAAAAGCTCTTAATCTTAGATTTGTTAAAGGATCTAAAACTCTAGATGAGATTATCAATGTGCAGCATTCTCCTCTTATCAAGACAAGTCTGGGATATAATGAAGAAACATCTCAAGCACAGAAACCATCCACCTCCAAAAGTTATCTTGATGTAGCAAGGAGGAGTGAGTAAAGGCCAAATGGAAATCACTGGGTAAATTAGGGACATTTCTCTTCAAGAATGAATAGAGATCACCGTGTAAATCAGGGGCTGTCTACTTCAAGGATAAACAGAAGCTACAGCATACCACAGGTAAATCATTCTCAATTTTCCTCAAGAATGAATGTCAATGAAAACTACAATCATTCGGTCCGCAAGGATGATAATCGCAAGAATTTCTTCAATTGCCAATGTTTCTCTTCTCACAACTTTGGACACAAAGCAGCTCAGTGTGTTGCCTACAGAACTATCATGACTAGAAAAACTCAAAAACAACGGAGTATGACTGGGATCATGAAAAGGACCTACAATAATTTTTTTGCTCCTGAAAATGAAGTAGAATGTTCTATTTGTAATAATTTTGGACATGAAGATTCTGAATGCAGGAGAAGGTTTCGGCAGACAACTCAGAAGGAGCAAGCCTCAAATATCAAAGCATGGAGAATGAAAGAACCACAACCAGAAAGATGTGGTATAGCCTTATATGCGGAAGCGCAAGAAACTCAATGGTACATTGGCAGTGGATGTTCGAAACATATGATAGGTGATAAAGAAAAACTTCAGCCATATAGTGCCTTGGAGAAGGAGAAGAAGGTCTCATTTGGAAATAACACCCCTGCACTCATAAAAGGTAAAGGTTCTGTTCTTTTAAAATAAAAGGTCAAAGCAGGAAATGTTATGTATGTTGATGGCTTAAAACATAATCTATAGAGTGTCAGTCAGATGTATGATCAAGGAACAAAGGTAGTATTTCGTTCAAATGGATGTAGTGTTCGTGATCTTGATACAGGAGAAACAATGATCAAAGGCATAAGAACTCCAAATAATTTATACATATTCAAAGAAGGACAACAACAATGCTATTTGAGCAAGAATGATGAACACTAGCTATGGCACTGGAGGTTGGGGCATCCAAGCTTCTCACAAATAAGAAAAGAATGCAAATACCAGGCAGTTCGTGGTCTTCCAGACATCAGAATTCCAGATAATACAATATGCAAATCATGAAGTTTGGTATGCAAACTAGAACTAACTTCCCTGAGAAGGAAGGATCAACGAGCATGCCACTTGAGCTTGTCCATACTGATGTATGTGGTCCATCTAGGAAAAGGTCGCCTCATGGAGAAGAATACTTTATATTATTCATTGATGACTATTCGAGGATGGTCTGGATGGGACTTATGAAGCACAAAGATGAAGTCTTCGAAAAATTCAAATCCTTCAAAGCTTTGGTTGAAAATGAATCAGATCACAAAATTAAATGCCTCAGGTCTGATAGAGGTGGGAAATTTACCTCAAATGAATTTTTCGATTTTTGTGAAGAACATGGAATAAGAAGGGAATTCTCTACAGCGAGGACACCTCAAAAAAATGGAGTAGTGGAAAGGATGAATAGAACAGTTCAACAAATGGCTCGTGCTATGCTTGATGAGTCTGGAACTCCCGAAACTTTCTAGGGTGAAGTTGCGTCTGCTACAGTTGTTATTCTCAACAAAACAAATGTCTGAGTAAACAACACTCAAACCCCTCATGAGCTCTGGTATGGCAAGACTCCTTGGTAAAATATTTCAAAATTTTTGGAAGAAAATGCTATATCAAAAGTACTGATGAACATCTTGGCAAGTTTGAACCTAGAGCAGATGAAGGCATTCTCCTTGGTTACTCTCCTGATAGCAAAGCATACAATTGCTATAATAAAAGGCTTGAAAAAATTGTTGAAAGTATTGATGTAGTGGTTGATGAAGAAGAAAACAGTCCTAAGTAGGTAAGATCTGAAGATTTCAAAGATGATGAGGACTATCCATCAACATCAAATCAGATTCATGATGAAGAAGAAACCCATGAGGAGACTGAAGAACAAATAAGGATAGAAGAAAAGACTCCATCCAGATACGTTCAAAAGAATCATCCAAAAACTCAAATTTTGCGGTAGAAAGAGGCAGGTATACAAACAAGAAGAACAATTGCAGAAGCTTCAAGCTATTTGGCATTACTTTCCTCCACTGAACCAAAAAATGTAAGAGAGGCATGCAAAGATGAATGCTGGGTCAAAGCAATGGATGAAGAACTTGAGCAGATCGAAAAGAATAACACTTGGGAGTTGGTTCCTAGACCAAAAGAAAATAATGTCATAGGAAAAAAATGGATCTTCAAAAACAAGTTGAGTGAAAATGCGGAAGTGATTAGAAACAAGGCCAGACTGGTTTGTATAGGGTATGCACAACAAGAAGGAATAGACTTTGAAGAAACGTTTTCTCCCGTTGCTAGACTTGAGGCCATCGGAATGTTCCTTGCTCTCTCTAGCTTTCAGAAGTTCAAAGTATTTCAAATGGATGTGAAAACAGCCTTTCTGAATGATGATTTAGAAGAAGAAAAGTATATTGAGCAGCCAGATGGATTCGTCCTTGGTAATGATCAAAATATTGTATGCAAAATAAAGAAGGCTCTCTATGGTCTCAAACAGACTCCAAGGGCTTGGTACTATCGTCTGGACAAATATCTTCATCAACAAGGTTTTTCAAAAGGATCAGCAGATAGCAATCTTTACATAAAAATTGAAAATAACAAATTGCTAATACTTGTTGTGTATGTAAATGATATCATCTTTGGAAGCAATGAAGAAGCTATGAGTCAAAACTTTGCCTTGGTAATGCAGAAGGAATTTGAAATGTCTTTGCTTGGAGAACTGACATATTTTCTTGGTTTACAAATCCAACAAAATAAAGGTGGTATCTTTTTATCTCAAACCAAGTACCTCAAGCAAATCTTGAAGAAGTATGGTATGGAAGATTCGAAACTAGTATGTACTCCTATGGTCACAGGATGCAACCTTAGTGAAAATGATGAATCAGCAGCAATGCATCAACCAACCTAGATCCATGATTGGAAGTCTGCTCTATTTAACAGGTACCCGACCAGACATCATGCATGTAGTAGGAATGGTTGCAAGATTTCAGGAAAATCCTATGGAAACTCATCTTCAGGCAATAAAGAGAATTTTCAAGTATCTTCAAGGAACTCAAAACTATGGCCTATGGTATCCTAGAGATGTGGATCTCACACTTCATGCTTATACAGATGCAGATTGGGTTGGAAACGTGGATGACAGAAAAAGCACTAGTGGCAATGCATTCTTTATGGGTTCCAGATTAATATCTTGGTTCAGCAAGAATCATAGTTCTATTGCATTATCTATAGCTGACGCAGAATATGTGGCTGCTACATCCTGTTGCACCCAACTGTTTTGGATGATGCAAACCTTGCAGGATTATCAAATCACTTGTACTCCACCTATCTCCATCTTATGTCATAATACAAGTGCAATCAGCATTTTGAAGAATCTAGTCATGCATTTAAAAACCAAGCACATACCTATCAAATATCATTTTCTTTGGGAACAAGTGTTGGAACAAAAAGTCAAGTTGGAGTATGTTCCCTCTAAGGAACAAGTTGCTGATATACTCACCAAACCACTGCCCAGGGAAACATTTGAATACCTCAGACATAAGTTAGGAGTAGTTGATGCTTCATCCTACTATTCAAACTTGTCTGTTTCAAAAAAAAGTTGATGTACGTGAGTTGGATGAGAAGGATCCACGTACATACACTGGTTTATGTAGATACAGTCGTGTATATGAAGGTTTGAAGGATATCAGTAGGAACAGACTCTGGTTGAAGATAGTCTGATATGGGTCTGACAGAGACCATTTGGCACAGGTTCAAGGGGAGCAGATAATCTTCTAATGATGCATTACCTTAGAAGCCCTTGGTTGAAGGTGAAACACATGCAGAGGAAGAACAAAAAGAGAACATGGTTGCTGATCTGTAGAGTGATTGACAGATGCTGTTGATATTAGTTATTAGTGACTTTTATAAGTCTTGTTATTTCGTCTCTATTTAGTGACTTCCATTTATTGTCAAGGTCATGTAACGACCTATTTTGGTTTCCCCACTATGCCTGGGATGAATGATGTAATGGACTTGGTTGTCTTATGTAAATTTTTGGTGTCTCTCCACTTGGTTGGGTGATGAATGTATGTATAGAGTCTGTTGGTGATAGGAAGGCCTTTTATGATGTATAAGTCATGGTTCTTCTTGAAGAACATCTTTTTGTAGTTCTTGCCTAAAATTCAGGGGGAGCTTGGTCAGCACGGCAGAACAGATATTTCAACATGTACTTAGGGGGAGCATAACCATTTACCCTTGATGATAAAGGGTGAGAATGACTTTGAGGATCTTGGGGTTGCCATCAAGTCCAAAGGGGGAGATTGTTGGCATTATGGCACAGGTTTGGTGCTATGGCACTGGTGTTGTCCTTGACAACAACTCACTTTTGTGACAGATCACAATTCATGCACTCAGAAAGAAGAAAAAGACATATACGTAGGTTCACTTTGATGAAGCCACGTATACACGCGGGTTGGATGCTCCCAAGGCGCGTATGCATATTCACACACTTTCATGCAAGGAAAAGCGCGTACATGTGGGAGAACTTATTTTCGGTCCATGGTATTTAGTCCTTGGTATTATAACCTATGGTTTTGGGCCATGGTATCTCGTCATAAGTGTTGATCCCAAGTATTGGGTTCATGGTATTGAATTGTTACGGTTTTGGACCGTGGTATTGTGAAAAGACTAAGGCTATAAAAGAGGAAGGAGGTCAATTGAATATATGATAAACTGTTAGATCTGGAATACTGTGATTGGGTTATGGTGTAGAGCTGGATCTGAAGGAAGAAGGAACCTGAGCACAAGGAGAAGGATAAGTTCTTTTGATGGGTCAAAATCTTAAGGCTTGAATGATATTATCTTTGTATGATTTTGATCTATTTTATATTGCGCTTGCTTGATCTATAAATCTGGTAATCTGGGTAAACTAATATCTGAACATTTGAAGGGGTAAATTATCTTTATAGATCTGTACGCAGGTTTAGTGAAGCGAAGGTGCGTATACACGCAGTTTCTGTAATCAGAAGTGCATATACACGGGTTGATCTTGGCACGAAAGCATATACACGCCGCTTCTGTAAGCCAAAAGTTCATATACACAGGTTGACCTTAGCAAAAAAGCGTATACACGCAGTTTCTGTAAGTCAAAAGGGTGTATACGCAAGTTGATCTTAACAGAGAAGCATATGCACGCAAGTTTCTGAATATTGAAGTAGCGTACGTCTATTAATTTATGTTCTAGTTGCTTTTGTTGATTATTGCAGTGATCTGCATTCAAAATTTGGGGTGTGATTGCTGTTATTATGATCTGGGTACAGTTGTCAGAGAAGTGTCTACTTGATTCAGTGTTGATTGGTGAAAAGATGATTGGTTGATGCAGAAATTCTTGATTTTTGATTGATGTTATTTGTGGATCCAGTCTAAAAATTTATGAAACGTGGTCCCTGGAAGAAAGAGAAGGTTGTAGCCTTCTTTAGGTAGCAGCCTGCGTACTAGTATCTCAACTAGTACAAGAACTGAGGGGGTTGTAGCTCCCTTCTAGGAGAAGCTGGAAAACGAGATAGGGTTGTAGCTCTCTGCAGGTAGTAGCCTGTGTATTGGTAAAGGACTGCACCAGTACAGAATCATTGTAAAAAGAAGTTTCTAATTAAAAAGAAGATAGAGATGAATTGCAGCAAGTGGTTTTCACCCACACTGGGTTTCCACCTTATATCTTGTGTTCTTGTGTTTGGTTGTCTTCTGATCTGTTTTACTATTCCTGGTAACTGTTTATATGATTATGTTGCATAACTTAATGGTCAACGTCTATAGAATAAAGTAAATTATAAATCTACATAGTATACGCAGGTTTCCTTATCTAAAGTTGTGTATATACGCGGGTTCATCTAACCGAAGTAGCGTATATGTTCTGGGTTTGAAAAAGAAAGTAATTGATCAGATAGTACTGATTCACCCCCCCTCTCAGTATTATTTCCAATAGTAGATACTATTGTTTATCTAATAAACAGAGGGCCTTTAAGTTCCTTGGATGGTGGTATTCGAGAGGAAGCATGGATAGGTAAAAGGGTAAACTACTCATTTTTAAAGCATTTTGGTTTTGAGACCTTTGTCCATATTAATAAAGAAAATAGAACAAGGCTTGAGGCAAAATCAAAGAAGTGTACCTTTATTGGATATGGTGTTAATGATTTTGGTTATCGCTTATTTGATTATGAAAATCACAAAATCATTAGGAGCAAACATGTAATATTCAATGAAAAGGTCTTGTATAAGAATCAACTGCAGGAAAAGAAACAAGAAAAAGAAAACAAGGAATACACAATTCTTGATGGGATCACTGAAAAAGTAAAGGTGCCTAAAATTAATAATAATCAACAACCACAAAAACAATAACCACCACAATAGCAATAGGCACCCAAAAAACCTAAAAGTGGTGTTAGAAGATCTACTAGGATAAGTATTCCCGCTGAACGATACTCTCAATCATTATATTATTTATTGTTCATTGATTCTAGTGAACATGAATGTTATGAAGAAGCAATGCAGGTGTAGGTTTTAACCCCGTACAGAAATTACCTGCATACGAATTCTAAATCACAGGAAAAATAAAAATGCGAGATCATAACACATAAAACACATATACACAGAGATTTCCCACTAGATCCCAAAACCGAGACTAACAGCTTGATTTTTCATTATATTCCTTTCAATGTTACAATACATATTTATACATGCCAAAGCATCCAATACCATGGACCGAAAACCATCGCGTCCAAAACCATGGACCGAAAAACCATAGGTAGGTTCGCCCAACCTAATATAGTGTCTAAAAAAAATTTTCTCAGGGCACTGCCCCGAACCCCGTAGAGGGGGGCTACTCGACCCGTCAAACCCCTCGGACAAGGGGGGCTGCCCCCCTGTGACCCCCCCCGCTGCGCAACGAAGGGGCGGCTCCACCCCCCCTAACCCCCCGATGCACTACGTAGGTTAGTCGTGGAAAGAATATAACACAACCCAAAAATCTCCCACTTGTTCTTTTCTTTCCACAGGGGGCCACAGGAGAGCTTAGTCATTTTCTAGCCCTGAAATGCCCATTGTTTCTCTACGCCAAGAGAACTTCTCAGAGCTCACAGATTTTGTCAATGCATCTGCAGTATTCTTCAAAGTGTCCACCTTTACCAGCAACACCTTTTTGTCTTTATCATATCCCTCACAAAGTGATACTGAACATCAATGTGCTTTGTCTTTGAATGATAAGCAGGGTTCTTTGCCAAGAAAATTGCACTTTGGCTGTCACAGTCTATCCTTATAGCTCCCTGTACTAACCCCCATACTTGAACACAATCTCTGCAACCAAACTACTTCCTTGCTTGCATGAGTGGCTGCCATGTATTCTGCCTTGTAGTTGATAGTGCCACTACAGATTGTTTCTTACTCATCCAATTGACTGCACCTCCAAATAGGTTAAACACATACCCACTTGTAGATCTTCTCTGATCCAGATCTCCAGCCCAGTCTGCATCAACAAATCCACGGATATCCAACACTCTGTCCAATCCTGGTCTTCCTTGGTAGCACAAACCATAATCACTAGTGCCACGCAAATACCTGAAAACCTACTTCACTGTTGTCCAGTGCTCCTTCCCTGGTTTTGACATAAACCTGCTCAATACTCCCACTGCATGTGCAATGTCTGGTCTAGTACAGACCATTGCATACATCAAGCTACCGACTGCACTTGCATATGGAACACGGGACATGTCCTCTTCCTCTTCTTGTGTCTTGGGACACTGTTCAGCAGATAATCTCACACCTACAGGAATAGGAACCTTCACCGGTTTACTATCCTGCATATTAAACCTCTGCAATATTGTCTCGACATACTTCCTCTGGTTTAACCAGAGCTTCCTCTTTGCCCGATCTCTTTTAATTTCCATGCCCAAAATATAGTTTGCTGCACCGAGATCTTTCATGTCGAATTTGGAGGACAATTGGGTCTTCAAATCCTGGATAATTTCTTTGTCATTTCCAACCAGCAACATATCATCCACATACAAGACCAGATAAATAACACGGTCATCAATTAATTTAAAATACACACAATGATCTGCTTTGCTTCTGTGAAGCCAAGTCCCCATATAAATGTATCAAATTTCTGATACCACATCCTTGGTGACTGTTTTAACCCATACAGAGACTTCTTTAACTTGCATACCAATTCTT
>APFE031738160.1:7120-48792 GCA_000404065.3 Pinus taeda | reverse complement strand
TATATACTCGACGGTACATGGGAGCGCAAGTCCGTACTGGCACTTTCCATCTCAGAGTGGAGGAATCACCCAACCAATACTGAAAACAATAGTTACCAGGTTTTATGACATCAGAATATGTCTCTAGCCTAGACCTCTAGATGTTGTGCGTTAAGTTCCAAATCATTGTTAGATTCATTAAATTTATTTTAAGTTGATATTGCTTAACAATTTTCCTTTCAGGTTCACCTTGTGATGTGTATATAATTCCTAAAATGGAGTCGAAGATGATAAACAAATGTTTAATCTTCTTTTGGCAATGAAAATCCTAGCTACTAAGGAAAGAAAGTTAAGAATCTTTCTGCAAAGAGCACAGAGCACACGCTAAATGCACAGTCCTAAATCAAACCAAGATGTCGAAATGCAAATGCACATGCATGTATTTGTTTTCAGCCTTCTTAATGTATGAATGATGATAAGAAATATATGTGCAAATCTGAATTACTTTTAAAGCGACAGTACTCAACAAATTTCTTTTTCAAAATGGCGTGAAGGTAAGAGAGACACTTTGCGATTTTGAAATGAAAATTGCTTTTTGACACTTTAAAAATTGCTAATTCAAATCATATGCAATAGTAACTATATAATCGACTATCCAAAACAATGGAATTGTTTTCTAAAACTAAAAATGACAGCTACGGCACTTTTAGATCCAGAAACGACAGTTCGATTATGCTACTTTATGCAAAAGAGAACTGGAAATGACGCACAATACATTAAAAACACTTACAGTTCTTTGCACTAAGGAGGTGGAATAATGCAAGAGAAGGGGGTTTTCACAGAAATACACTGACTACAGACAGCAAAGCTCCTTAATAGGACTGAAAACAGTGAGAAAAACCACAGTCTGAGGGTAAAGTTAACCCTCCCTGACCATCGCACCTGTTACACAGTGAAACCAGTATGCAGCGCACCTACTGCACTTGGGAAGTGCGATGCATACAGTCTACCTTGAAGGTAGGGCGCGATGGTACCAGTGCGAGACTTTAAACAAGTTTTCACTCACATTTCGCAATTCAGTTCAGGGATTTAGGCTGAGTAAGTAATGTTCAGTGTATGTAAAACACAGGGGTGATCTAAAGAGGTTACTAGAGCCACCACTTAGGGCAATTAGATTGCTTGCAGATCGATTGTTTAATTCATAACCCGGAGATAGAATGAAGCAGCATAGGCTAGCTGGCTTGATTTCAGGCTCCGTCTGTAAGTTTATAAAAGAAACAAAGATAGATAGGCTAACAAACAATCTAGTCACTCCCCAGTGGAGTCGCCATTTTGTTACCGGGAATAATGTCCACTCGGATGCTGCTATTCCCACTAAGATGGGTGGCTATCTTAGAAACAAACAAGTAAAGTCCACTTTTGTTTTCTTTTATGAAAATAGACAAGAGGAGAGCCAAGAAGACCAACCTTAGTCTTGCACTTGATTTCCTCTCCTTCTTGATAGAGTTTCGCCGCTTCTTCTTCGTCTGCCCAGCTTCAAAGAGAACCTGCGGAATCACAGCAACGTACTACTATTGAAGAAACAAAGATCTATATTCATAAATAAGATAGGACCAGATATGTGTTAACCATATAAATGCATATATAAACAAGTACACAAGAATATGGAAGAAAACTAGAATAGCTTTATTAAGATGAAAAGTAGCAAGAGGATTACAACCATATGTTCTGACCCAACATCATCCTCCAGCTAGGAAGCCCTTCTTCACCTCAAGAAAAGCTTATATCACCCAACACTATGAATGTACACCACAAAACCAACAACACTTCTCTATAAGATACAAAATTCCAGCCTCTGGATCTCTATGATGAGGGATCCATATATAGATGATTACAGAGAGGTGAGTCATCTTCTGGGATCTTTATTAGTATCCTCTCTCTGATAGTTCCTACTTCCACTTGGAGAATTATGATCTCTTACTCATGTCTGGTCGAAAACAGAGAGGCAAGTGTCAGAGGGGAAGCTTCTGGAAGATTCCAAGATTTTCCACCTCGCATTTTGTCCCTGCCATTTTTCCATTCCCGACCATCGCACCCTATAGAGGAGAAATTCAGTATGCATCACACCTTGTACACTGGGAAAGTGATATGCATCGTACCTTCTACACTGAGCTTTCAGTATGGTCCAGTTTTGACCATTTATGAGCAGTTTTTAGTGGAGAACTTTTGGGAGATGATGTAATTAGCTGACCTTGTTCCTTTTGGTAGTGAAGCAACACTTTTAGGGACTTAGGAGCCCTCAGTTTATGGACATTTATGATTGGGGTTGAAGTGCCCAAAAATGTCTATAACAATGACATGTCCACATGTACATGAAACTCCTTCCAATTCGGGAAGACTGAAATCGCTGCAGTGATCATTTTCTCTTTCAATACATCCAAGCTTTTCTTACAGTCCCCGTTCTAATAGAATGTGACATCCTTTCTCAACAATTTCTCCATAGGTGCGGTGACCTAGGCATAACCCTTGATAAAATTCCTGTAATAACCTGTATGTCCTAGGGTTGCACGTAGCTGTTTCACACTCCTCAACACCTCTAAGTTAAGTATCACTGCAATCTTCATGAGATCTACCATCAGTCCTTGTCTACAAACCACATGACCCAACAGGGTCCCAAAAGGAACACAAAACATGCATTTCTTTAAACTGAATGTAATCTGGTACCTTCAACAAGTATCTAGCATCAGGCACAAACTTGCCACATGGAATTTTACCAACCCAAACATAGTCTAGTCATCAAAGTACACCTCTAGAAACTTATGAATAAATTCCTTGAATGCAGAAATGACTACGTGCGAAAAACTTTCAGCTGCATTCTTCAATCCAAAAGGCATTATAGTGTACTAAAAACATCCCCACTCAGTCACGAAGGCCATCTTGCTTTTATCCTCTGGTGTGATTTTGATTTGATGGTACCTAGAGAACCCATCAGTGAAGGAAAACACTTCCTGGCCACCTACATTATCCAACACCTCATTAGTGAATGAAGTGGGGAAAGGATCATGTACGCAAGTGTCATTCAACTTCCTGAGATCTACACATATCCTTATTTCATCCTTTTGCTTCTTTTCCTGTACCACCATTGGGCTTACCCATTCATATTCTTCTACGAGCTCAATGATGCTTGCCGTGAGCATCTTGTCTAGCTCTAAGTGGACCTTCTCCTTATACTTCGGATTGAGATAGTAAGGTCTTTGCTTAATTGGCTTCGCGTCGGGCTTTAATGTGATCTTCATAATGCCTAGGTCTCCTATTATCCCTTTTAACTCCGTAAACTTGGTAGAGAACAAATCCTAGTATTTGCGGAGCAATTCAATAACCTTATCCACCATCGTGTCATCCTAGTAATCTCCAATCTTCACAAATTTGGGTTCTGCCTCCATTCCAATATTTACCTGTTTCATTTTTAGTGGCACTGTTATATCAGGATTCTCAATCTATAGTCCCTCAACCTCGTGATGACCCTCTATTTTAGGGATGTTAATCTTTCACGGATCCTCATCTACTTCTTCAGTAGTTATGCTATAACATTCTAGCGCATGGCTCAGTTGATTAGTCTAATCGGGTTGAATCAGGTTGGGCCTTCACTTCATAATCTTTAGCCCAGTTGGCCAAGTGTGCACACATATCATCCTTCCCATCATACTTGTCTGTCATTCGTACCTCTGGCTTCCCAAATCATGTTCTCCTCATCCTCCTACACTCACGCCAATCATTAAAACTACCTTTGTGCATACCCCACTATCTTGCAAGCGTAGCGCATAGTGCCTAGTCCAAAGCCTGGATGTGTTGCTTCTTTGGTACTTCCCTCTCGAATGCATCAAAACATACATTTACATCATTCAAGCCATCGTAAGTGGCTAGATTTCTTACCTCTTAAGACACACAGTGCAACAATTGCGTCATCATGTTACAGCTCAGCGTGGTTACTTCATGTAGCCAATTCTGCCAGTGCTCTAATTCTTCATCAGAGTCTGAGATGTAGGAACTCTCGTGATCCCATGTAATTCATCCATCCACTATTAGATTCACCCAATATTGGTCTAACGCCATTATCTTATATATGTATCCTAAATCGTCATCACTCTCATAATCGTGGACTGGTTCAATGTAGCACGGTCCTTCAGTAGGATCTAGGGGTACTATTATGTGGAGCGATTTATTCTGAAATATCATCTTTCGCTTCTTTAGGTTGTTGACCACATTCATGTGAGTAGCCCAATCAATGCCAAGGAGTCCAAGGTAGGGGTTTCTATCATCCACAATTTCTATTACTTCAAATTCATCCAATGCACTTGTGCCTTCAATATCTACAGTCACTCCTTGCAGCCATCCCATGGGGATGATCTTCTTTTGATTTTCCATCCTTAACTGAATTAGAGACCATTGCAGTGCAGGTCTTCCCATCCACTCCCAAGTCTTCTTTGGTAGGATGTTTGCGTCTGACCCCAGATCCAAAACAACTTGATCCATTTCATATTCTCCTATCTGCATGGTCAGTCTCATCTCTTTTCATATTCATGCTTTATGCTTACCAATCTTTAGTACCACGCGTGGTTCGCTCGGAGCATTTCTGGTGAATCTATTTATAACCTCCTGTAATCCTTTCACAGCCTTTCTATCACGCAGTAGCTTCATGTAGGTTTCTAGAAAGGTCGTAAGGATAGAAGGGTCCCTTTCCTATTCATGCTTATCCTTGCACCCTGAGGTAGAGCCTCTGCGAAGCTCTTCTTTGCTTCCATGAATGTTTCATGTGCGTGTTCCAAATAAAATTCATTCTCCTTCACCGGAGCTTTGCTAACCCACGTGTTGTCTTCAGGATGTTTCCCCTTATCATCCCCTATTGCATTTCCACTTCGGAGCACTCTATTCACATTCGGATCCTCTTCACGAGGCTCAGACCTCATCATCTACAGGTTATGAGTCGGTTGAGGTGGTAGTGCCCCTTTGTTGCATATCCTTGCTATCAACGTAGAAAAATATTTTCTCATGATCAAAATGAGTACAATATTTACATGATGGTCATGTAGGGTTAGTGTATTCGCAGGTATAGTGTCCCAGTCCTCCACAATTGCTACAGATTAGCTATCCTCGACCTCTACCAAGTCCTCCTCCACGTCGTCCTTGTCTGCGCCCCTGAAAGCCTATTCGCACCAACCTAATGTTCTGGTCAGGGGGTTGCGTTTATGCCTGAACCCTATAGGTAGGAGTTATGTCCATGATCAATTCATAACTTCTGCAGTTGCACTCATCATGCCCTACCAATCTGCAGAAGTTGCTAAATAGTTGTTGTGGTGTTTGTACAAGCTTCAATAGAAAATGATAGTTATCTATCATATGTTTTCCTGCTACCTGACATATAGCGCACCACAATGTGTGCCCCACGCTCGGTCCTACTTGGGCCTCCATCCTCAAAGGCATTGCCCCCCCTTCTGCAATATAGTTCGCAAAGACTGGGCAATGGTCTTTATCATGCCCCTGACCCTTACATTTTAGGCACCATATTTCTTTGCACACCTCCGGTCGAACTATTCTGTCTTGCTTCAAACATTGCATTTCGAGGAAAATATTCTACAACTATGCATGGATTTGTTGAACCCCCAGATTCAGATCTTGCATCAATGTTTTGCAGTCTCATTGCAATCTCCAAGGCCTTTGCCTGAGTCGTAATCTTCTGTTGTGACAGTGCAACCCTTAGGTGAGGTAGGAGCGAAGCCACGAACCACTTGCAGTTCTTTCCATTCGTTAAGTTCATATTAGATTCATGGATTTTGCACTTCAACCTCTAATCCAATTCCCAAGGTGTCTCACCTTGTTTCATCACGATTTCCTTGAACCCCACGATCGACTTTGCCTCAGATTTAGGCGTACTGAATTCTTTATTCAATGTGGTCTAGATGTCTACCAATCTAGCGTTTAGGTTATCATTAGAGTAATTGATGTACCAGGTTAGCGTGTGATCCTGAAAAACACTAACCAATGTTTCCCTCTTCATGTGATCATTTTTGACACCCTGAGCTTCCCATACAGCTTCCACGATGAACCAAAACTGGTCTAGGCCCTCATTTCCTAAGCTTTTAAACAAAGATAGCTTCACTGAATTTACCATGTTGAAATGCAGTGTAGGTGGTGATGGTAAGGGTGAAGTCGCAGGTGGTGGTGGTGAAATTGGAGGTGGTGTGGGTGGAGGTGGCAGTCGCGAGAATCCCTATCTTATTAATTGAATTGCACTTTGTGGAGAAGCCTGCACTACTCCCTCTTAGCCACCCAATGGAGGTGAAATTAGTGGGCTATAATCAAGACCCTTTCTTCCTTCATTTTTGTAAGTCTTTCCACTTCACATAGCTTTGAACATCAAGGTAGCTGCATAACCCATTTTTTGCACAATAACATCTTAATCTAGGTATTCAAAGACTTCAAGTACTTACCTCGTGGACCTTTGAAAAAGCGTCACTCCACCTCGCTGTAACTAATTAAGGTATCGACAACGAATTCAATCACAAATCCTCCTATGATGTGATCGAGCCAATGATCAACATCACGGGGAATCTTATCCTCATAGGCTTACAGTCTCTGTACTAACTCTAGGGTCCAAATAATAGGACCGCAAGCCTCCACCTTCCTTGGCTATCTGCTAGCTTCGCGATCCACTCGTATAACTCAACTGGAAAGGAACATAAAAATATCTCATCGATTTCTATATATAGGTACCTATCCAGCCACTGTTCCTTTTTCAGTTGCAAATTTATGTTCTCCTGTGCCGCAAATTCATGGATCTTCTTGTCCAACTAGTCTTCGATCTCTTTCCTAGTTGGATTCTAGTGATAGGACATCACACATCTCTAATGTAGATTCCAACCCCAACAACGGAACCATTTGTTGATTGTGTGGGGCCTGACCCAGGTTTAGCGTTAGTTAGCCAAATAAATCCCTACACTACTAGCCGTTTCGGCATTAGCCCATGGAGCATCGACTGAAGTCTCACCCGAAGCAGTATGGGGGGATGCTGGAACCAAGTTTCTGCACCCTGAGATGGTCGTGATGTCGGTTTATACCCTTTGTTCCTACTTTCAAATAGTTTACTAAGACTTAGGGCTTTGTTAGTGTAGCCCTTTATTCCGTCCCTTAGTACCTCCCCGAAGGTGCATGATTAACCTACGTGCAGCCTTAGCCTGCGATCGAGGTACTTTTGCGCTACTATGACAATGTATTGTATAGATTCCTATGTTATCTTAAGTGTTTTACTTATCTTACTAAACAATCATAGTTAGCGCTATGTAATCTGATATTCTTACTTGCATTCAATTAACCAATATGATCACATATAATCACGCATCACATACACATTGTAAATTAAACCCAAAACACAATATAACCAAACGCATTAATAGGAAATAAAGACATAGAGTTTGTAGAATACTTCTCTTTATTGATATCTTTAGGTTACTATAGACTCTATTCACCTTGCGCACATAGCTACAGGAGTCAAAGCACTTAGTTGCAGACATCCACCCTAGGCCTATGTGCACTCAGCTACATGGTCTCTACCTATGCTAAGACCTAAAACACTTAGACTTCTCTACCATGACTCCAAGACTTGTCCTCTTCTTCAAAAACTTAATAATTGAAAACTACTTATAGCTTACTTATGTAGCTCTTTTTATACAATCCCATGCTCCGCAGACCATGGGTAGATATTTACATCTCACTTTACACTTTACAAAATAAGGGTGGACAACCCTTTATGAATCTTGACACGTTCGCACTCCGTGACCGCAAAATGTGGAGACTTTACTACTTTATTACAAAATTGACCCAAAACATGGGCTTTTAGCCCCAAAACTATCCTTGGGGGATCTCATTCCCAATAGGGTGTCGCATTTCAGCCACAACACCATTAACATGGTTTATGTGCATCAATTATTAATGCTAGTTCATGATGGGTGCCTTGTGTTGGGAGGGCCCATCCCAATCATTAATATTTTAATCCATTGAATCACATTATTTCCATATCAAGGAGTGGACCTTGCAGATTCTTTCATAGGAAAATCGAAGGAGAAGAAGTTGGCCGACCAGATGAAGAGAAAATTTAGGTTGGTAAATAATTTGGTAGCTATGAGATTAGTTCCATATCAGATGGCACCATGCAGTTCACTACGCAAATATTGGCCAGGAAAATCATGAGGAAATGTCACGTTGATGAAGTGTCAGCACCAATAGTATATTTGGTTGCATAATGCACCAAGAGAGTCCAATATAATTGGGGTAAGTATTTATTTCATGAGTTTTTGGAAGATTACCGTGAGCCCAAGACGATGGCAAGGTGTTCCACTACAGGTGGCTGCCTTTGTTGATCACGTCAGTGGCATTGTTATGTGGAATTTTGCATCTACAGATAAACACAACTTCCCTATGTGGCTAGCTACACTTATATCAATAGAATTAAAGAGTTTAACCATTTCCTATAGAAGATAAATAAGGCAAGGGACCTACTTGTTATCTTTCAATTTCCTTTGTCTCCTTTGAATAGATCCCGTCTCTCCTTCTTGAACTAAATCCACTTGATCAATACCTGCAATCATAAATAGAGGACAAAAATCCAATCAAAGCAAGAGATATATCTACTATAAGTAAATGGAATAAAAATAATTTACACATATAATCATCATACATAAAGACAAGATTATGGGAAAAGGTGTAAACATCTTTATTAAGTAGAAGGAAGAGTTACAACCAAAGGAGTCTGATCCGATGTCACTCATCCAAATTGTGTTCCATCCTTCATCACACCAAAATAACAACACTCTGGAAGTGTAACAATACTTGCTTATGATCTCAAACCTCAAACCAACAGTATCTCCTTACAATTCTTCAAAGTCGAGTCCCTAGTCGCTATGATGAGTGCTCAATTTATAGGGAAATGGAGGTGGTTTTGTAATAAATTGGGCATTGAATGGCTTTCCAATTTGGGAGTTAGTTTACATGGGGGAAGGGATGAGAGGATAAGAGGTTATTTGATTTTCATTCCCTATCCAATTTTGAGCTCATAGGAGAGGATAAGAGGTGGGAATATTCTAGAGTGGTCTACACTATAGGAATATTCCTATAACCCTATGAAGATTTCGCTCAATCTCACCCAGCGTAGGTCAAAGTGGGCCTAGGTGCTTTGCAGAGCAGGCTTGAATGGAACTATATTATCTACAATGCATTTACCTCTAACCAAGGTTGTGCTAGTCCCTCAAGGAGTCATTTTAGGATGTCTTCAAGCCAAAAAATTCTCAGGAATGATGGGATTCAATGTGATGACTTGTCTAGGGCATGTAGCAACAAAACTAGTGTTTGATGAGCCCTAAGAGTACTGATATGAATATTGGGAGTGATGTGCCCAAATAGACATGTAACAGTTTCCCCATAAATCATGAAGTCAAAAATTATAATGTTGAGTGATATGATTTACAATGTGATGAGGAGGTTTTGAAGCGGATGGTGACCTGCATCAATTACAATACATAATATCATGATATTTTGGATTTTCCATGAATTGATAAGGGAAGGCATACCCATGCTCAACATATAAACTTTCATTACATGTACATAGATAGTCATCTATAGATATAGACCCATGATGGGATGACCATCAGTGTAAAGCCATCGTACAGATGATTTAGTACTCTCCTGAAATGGAAACCCGAATGGATGAAACTATATCTGGGGTCTTTTATCTCATTCAATCAGAGTCTAATGATGTGAATATGTGATTTGAAGTTGAACATGGGAAGGCACCGTCTGATTACTAGACAATGATGTAAGTTGTTAATAGACGTGAGAGAAATCACCGATAATGATAATGATCCTTAAGGTACTGCAGTACATTCTGCATGGTGTGAATGAATGTTTTGATGTCGAACACCATACAAATTATTTCGGTCGAAGGCCATTGATGTCAACCTATCGTCGGAAGCGAGAAACCTGCCACTGATGTATGCAAGCCTCAAGGTACTGGAAGGATGTTTCTAAGTCAACTTCTTGGATAATGAGCTGATGTCGACAAGAAATGACTTGTTGCAAGAGGGCCTTGATGTATACCACATCAATGACACGAAACCAGTGTAATTATTTTTGGAGACAGAACGTGACTAACGAGACAAGGTTCAGGAATGCCAATCATGAAAATAAAGGTTTATGAGTATTGCATAGGATGAAGTTTTAACTAAGTGACTTCCCTTGAACATGTCGGTGAAACTGAATGAATTGGCAACATTGACCCAAAATCAAAGTAATGGATGGTATGATAGACCATAGTTATGATAACCATCAAGAAGATTACCCAACCCAAGTAGTGAGAGAGATGAAGTGAAAGTGTCATGTTCAAGAGCGACCTGCTACCATAAAGTGGTTTACCCTTTTTCCCATTTTTCCCAGTCATTTCTAACCAGTACCTCTTTATTTTTTATCAATCTTAGGGAGGATAACATATCCTTGTTGTATAATTCCACCCTTCAGGTGAATCCATCGCTATGTGATGTTTTAATGCATCTAGCGAAGGTGAAGCTTGATCTTGTCATGATGGACAAGTTTGTCATTATTTGATGTTTTAACAAGTTTAACGACAATGATAACTCGGTCCTTTCCATGGTTAAAGAGTTTGAAAAGGGAAAAAAAGAAAACTCCACAAGTTATTTTTTGTAGATTTGTCTCTCAATTCCGAAAAAGCGTAAAATAATATGAGAGAGAACCTATTGACCATGTTCTATCAATGTACTCCTTTTTCATAAATAATCTATCTCAATTCGGAAAAGGGTTAAACTTATACTAAATAGATGTTGTTTCCAATCTGTTAACGAGATGAAAAGGACAAGTTCTCGACAATCTTTTCATCTTTCGAGAGTCTGAAAAGAGCTTAAAGAGGAGTCCACTTAGAGGAATGGTGGTGTCTAGGATAGAAACTGGTTCTGGTAACGTTGGAACTTCTAAAAACATGTTGATTTATGTGAAGGGGCTGGCTAATAAGACCACTGATTCCAATTGTTCCTCAAAAAGGTTAAAACAAGCAAGTGAAAGCATATGATCAGCCAAGTAGATAGTGATGATGGAAGGAGAAAAACGAAGGCTCATCTGATGAAAGAGGATGATAGAATGGCAATCAAGAGGGTTAAAATGAACATGGGTTCATTTTTACACAAGCTTGAACCATAAAAAATTATGTTTGGATTCAGTTTCATGTTTTCACAAGCTTGAAACAAAAAACTATGCTTGGATTCAGTTTCATGTTTACACAAGCTTGAAATGAAAAACCATGCTTGGATTCAGTTTCATGTTTACAAAAGCTTGAAACGAAAAACTATGCTTGGATTTAGTTTACATGCCCCGAGCATGATGACTTGAGACTAGGTTTATGGCCCCCAAGCTTCATTGCATTTGCCTAAATAGACTACTCGTGCCTATGAGGTGGATGGAATGAAGGTTAATTTATGAGATCAAGTGAAACACTCAACTGGGATTTTACGAGATCTAATCAAAGACTTGACTTGGACCTTTTCTCTAGGGGACCTTGTTTCATTTTTAAATGAGCTTGACATAAGACAAGGAACTCTACTCATATTCCTTGTTTCATTTTTTAAGGAGCTTAACATAAGACAAGGAACTATGCTTTGATTCGTTGTTTCATTTTTTAACGAGCTTGACACAAGACAAGAAACTATTCTCTAGGACCTGTTTCTTTTTTTTTAATGAGGTTGACATAGTAAAAGAACTATCCTCATATTCCTTGTTTCATTTTTTAATGAGGTTGACATAAGACAAGGAACTCTCCTCATAACCTTTGTTTCATTTTTTAACAAGGTTGACACAAGACAAGGTACTCTCCTCATATTCCTTGTTTCATTTTTTAATGAGCTTGACACAAGAAAAGGAACTATGCTTATATCCCTTGTTTCATTTTTTAACGAGGTTGACACAAGACCATGAATTTTCCTCATAACCTTTGTTTCATTTTTTAACGAGGTTGACTCAAGACAAGGAACTATCCTCAGATTCCTTGTTTCATTTATTAACAAGCTTGACACAAGACAAGGAACTATGTTCATACCCTTGTTTCATTTTTTAATGAGGTTGACACAAGACCAGGAACTATCCTCATATTCCTTGTCTCATTTTTTAATGAGGTTGACACAAGACAAAGAACTATCCTCATATCCTCTGTTTCCTTTTTTAACGAGGTTGACATAAGACCATGAACTATCCTCATATTCCTTGTTTCATTTTTTTTAACGAGTTTGACACAAGACAAGGAACTATTCTCATATTCATTGTTTCACGACCCATAAGAGGTCATTACTTCCAAAAGGTTCTCATTAGATGGGAGAACAATGGTATGGAAGGGATACGTAGCAAGGAATCCATTAGAGAGATCTGGTTCCAATTCCCCCAGAACATCATGTACAACATCACAAAATTGATCGTCCATTGATGTAGGCTTGGAACAGGTTTCCACATAATAGACCTATGATAGGGAAGATACCACTAGGACAAAAGGACCGTTTAGGGAATATGGTTGACTGGAAGCCATATTTCGACTAGGAAATGAAATCTAGTCAATGGTGACAAATTTTCCTTCATGCGGGAAACACATCACTCGAAAGAGTGTTGAAACAATGGCTCCCATGTCATAAACATAGTCATGCCCAAGAAGTAAATTGTAATCTAAAGGGCCTAGGACTACCATCACATTGAGATAAAAAATTCTTCCTCACAAAGTAATAGGCAACTGAGGAAGGATCCCTAATGGTTTACTAATTCCTTTGTTAAAATCCAATAGATTTTGGGTAACAGGCACAAGTGGTGGCGAATGGAGTGCTTGCCAAGCAGTAGAGGAAATTATACTCATAGATGCACCTTCATCTATAATAGTGCTAGGTACAATCATATTACAAACCTATACTATGATTTGGAAAGGCACATGAGAAGGAAGATGACATCCTGCCAGTCGATTCCAATCAAAGGAAGTGACTAGACTACTTGGAGGGGGTGCTATAGAAACGAGAGAATTAACCCCTTGAGTTAGGAGAGCAGGAGGATTTTCCTTTTATCTTGATGGAATGGGAGGATTGCCGCCAATATCTTTGGAATATGAGGAAACGAAAAGAACATAAGTGGTATTGTATTCACTCTCTTTGAGAAAGGTACGGTTAACTGAAGGTGAAATTGGGTCAATTGTTTCCTCGACTTATGATTGGTCAGTTACAGACTCATGGGATTCACATTCAGAGAGAGTGGGTTTGACTGATGGTTGATTTGGGTCAGTCACTTTATCAACTAGTGAAGGATTAAGGGAGAGTCACCTGAAACTAGATGGAAGTCACTGTGGAGAATCAGGACGGTTATCCAACACTTTTTTGGCTTCATCCAGATAAGGAAAAAGGCGAATGGGGTGATTCCCTTCGCATAACCTATAGGGAAACTTAACTTTACCCTTCTTTCCATGAAATTTACTACCACCAGTTGATGATGTGTCACCATCATGATCTCTAGAAGTTGATGACACAAGATGATATGAATGAGAAGACCTTTCTTCTAAGATCTGAGGAATATCTAGAAAATTCTGAAGAAGATGGTCTCCCATACAAATTTTGTATGGATATCGAACTTTGTGAGGCTTATCGGATGGTTTCTCATTAGAAGTTGCATTCAAAGAAATAGTTGCTTGGTTGCACCCCTTCTTATTCCATTTATTCTTCTTCTTATCCACCTGGTTACTAGTGTCAATACTTTCACTAGGCGAAGAGGAAGAAGGGGAGGAAGAAAAAATTGAGAAAGAAGGAAAAGGGTCAACATTAGGAGCAACTAGAGGTTGATTTTTTCCAGTTGGAGGAGTACTCGATTGTGGAGAAATCACAACATTTTGAACCAAGGAGGTTGAAAAAAACCATACTAGCAAGCCAATAGTAAATCCTAGAAGGGACAATGTAGCCATATAAGGAGCACCAATATTTCCGAAAGGAGGAAAAGAACTAGGATTCCCATCAAAAGGAATTCCTTGATCAGTGGAATCCAAAGTTGTTGCCATATGTCTCAAGCTAAGATCAAGTAAGGAGTGAGCGTGGACGATGTTATCGATGGTCAATTAATTTTATCTTAATAAAAATAACATAACAAAACAAAAGATGGATAATCTAGGCAAAAGGATTACCAAGCAACTGTGAATTGCAATATACTGCCTCAGTAAACCAAGGACTTAACATACGTGCAAGAAATCTCCCCGAATGTTGTTTTCGGTGTATCATAGTGTACAAGGCGGCCAACTTGATTACCTAAGGATGGATAGAAACCTAATGTAATCCTCTCATATATACCCGAAAGTATGTGGAGGCCCAATCCATGTTAGTGCTGTCTAATGAGAAACCACATAGTGAGAGCATTCCTTTATACTTTACATACTGCAACACCACCCTATATACCCGAAGGTACATGGATGAGCTACGATATACTTACATACGTGGAAAGAGGTACCACACTCAGAATGTATCACAGACAAGCTAGTGACAACTGCTATGCTTAACAACATTGGAACGCGTCTCTAGCCTAGACCTCTAAATGTTATGCATTAAGTTACAATGCTCCATTAGGTTAATTGAGAAAAATTTTAAGCTGATTTTCTTAAGAATTTTCCTTTCAAGGTTCACCATGTTATGTATGTTTGAAATTTCTAGAATGTAACTAACATGAGAAACATTATTTCATTCAATTAAAAATGAAACCGTAGCTAGTACGGGATAGAGAAATCAAATCTTTGACAAAGAGTGAAGAGCACACCTAATGCAATTTCCCTAGCTATTCCTATCAAACATTCACAAACTACAATATGCAAAATGCAAGTTTTTTGTTTCAATTACCTTAATGTTGAGATGAACAAAAGGAAACTAATGCACATACAACTAATTAATATTTTTGCAAGAATGAAGACTTTACGATAGTTTCTTTTTGAAATAATTGAAGACTTTACGACACTTTCTCTTCAGAAAAGATGAATTGAATATAAGCTAACTTTGACAATGAATTGATAATGATAAAGAAAACTCTTAAGAAGCACTAAACAATCAAGGTCAAAGTAGGGCTAGTAGAAGAGATACAAGTTGATTTCAGATCCATAGAAACATTGATCTTTAAACAAACACCTTCAGAAGCAAAATTGGAGAAATATGTTATCACTCAGTTTGTTCCCTGCCTCCAGAAGGGAATACGGCCGAGGTAACCACTAACCAACCTTTTAGCTATAGATCCTAGCCAATATGCAACAAGAGATGGCTCTCTCTTTATGATTTAGATTTGTTTGATTTTATGTTAGGCTAGTTATGAAGCACAAGTTTTGTTTGGTGTTTGGAGGATGACATTCAGTAGAACAAGGCTGTAACAGAGAGAATTTCAGACCATTGGGTTAATGGATTCTACTGGAAATAAACCTTTGGATATGGTTTCTTTGGCAATAGGGAAATAACAGAGCAAGATAATTAACACAGAACAACTTTCAAGTTGAAATAAGATGAGATGAAGTCAAGAAATGAAAGGCAATCAAGAATCTTTCATTATGTTAACAGAGGGAAATTGTGCAAACATTATCAGGGAGCAGTTAAGAATTCCTTAGTGATATTTAAAGTGGAAGAACCAGGGAGGCAAGAGCAGTCAAGAATTCTTGCCTATGCTAGTCCTATGGAAAACATAAAAAATTACAGGATTTGAACACAGAGTACAGCAAAGTAAATTTTGGGTTATCCTTTTTTCCTGTAACTTAGAGCATGATATTTTAGATGATAAATAAAACACAGCTACAATAACACAAGAGTAAAGAAGACTTATTGATCCATGTATTAACACGAGAATTCTGCGTTCTATCCTTCTACCATTGATTCCATAACTAGTAAGTTCACCAACACAACATTCCAGCAATTTTTATTTCAAAAGAGTTTTCAAAACTTACAGAGCAGGTCCAAAATGATATTCACCGGCCAACAATAATACATATCTTGAGAAGGTATTTATAAAAATTTTACAAAATATCCCATAGGAAAATATCAAGTAATAAATTTATCCATCTACTTTGGCAGGGACAATAAATGATATGGAAAACCGCGTAGAAATGAATGAAGAAATAACTATGCTATACTGGCCACCTTAGGTGTCCTGTTATTGTTGACCTTTTTGGCTCAAATAGTCGGTTGATGGTTGCTTCTCTGATTTGCGTTCCTGATGTGCTGTCACTTGCCACCTGTCTCTGAGTTTGTTTGAACACTTTTAGCGCGAATTCCATCCTTTGTTGATTTGATTTTCTGACAGGAGACCCATACAATGCAATTTACTTATAATGTAGACAATTTACAAAAAGAGAATCAAACTACCTTGGCAAGACCTCAAGCATGCTCTACCACCATTGATCTATTGGTAACTGATGCTTTTTTAGTTTAATTAATGTCTCATCAGCTTCAGTATACCTGTAATAATTTGGTTGGACCTCAAAGAGATGCGCTATCTCATGCTCAATGTAAAACAAATTTTCCAATTTATAATATAAAATTTGTCCAGAGGGAGGCACTGTCTCTTCTGAACTGCTTGATGATGCTGTAATTTGATTGGTAACATAGGTATTTAGCCTGTGAGCATACTGTTCATGTTTTAACAGCCTCCCATTGCTAGTGAATAAGCTAGATAAACCTTTGCTCTGTAATATTGCAAACTTATGTCTGAAGGCATTTACCTCTATATACATTTCTTGACATTTTATTTCTATAGTTTGAACAAAATTCCTCATGGTCAACACCTTCTTGACTCTCAAAATGGTGTCTGTCCTATTCAGAATATCTAGAGATGCTAGCTGCTCACTGGTATGAGTATTCAAAAAATGAATAAATTGATTGGCTTGCTCAGGCTTGTTTGCCAATAATGCTCTGACCTTTTGAGTCTCATATTGAGCTATCCCTATTAGTTCAATCTGGTCAAAAATAGTCTGTATTGCTGTCCATTGATCAACAATAGACTGGCCAATTTTATCCCACAAAATAGTTTTGATTTCTATTAGAGTTTTATGAAGAGTGAGGTCCTTTTCCAAGGCTTTTATTTTACTCTCCAAGGCCTTCACTTCTCTTGTCTTCTCAGCCACAGTCATTTATGATTTGTCATAATTTACCTCAATCTTGGCCAGTTTTTCCTTGGCTTCTTTTAATTATGCCATTGGGAGTTCCAAAGCCTTTATTTCTTTCATCATCTCTTCCATGCTCAAGATGGCATCTTATCCTGCTGCTGTTGTAGTTGTTTTTGAAGTCGAGGTACCTGTTGTTGATGCTGGATCAGTAGGAGGGGCTGCTATGGTGACTGTAGGAGGAGAAAATGTGAGATTTGGAGCTGTTCGAGCTAGCTGAGAGGCCAACTCCTCTTGTTTTCCTTGTAGTGTTGTCTCCAATGCTTTCTCTGTCTCCAACAGTCTTTGATTCATCCTCAGTAATAAACTTACCACATCCTCCTCTTCTCTTTGCTGCGCCACTTCTGTAGTTTGAGTGTGCATTGTAGCTGGCAGCTTAAGCTGTCTTCTAAGGGATGCTATGTCTTCTTCTTTCTTTTTTATTAAGGCCTATGTGCCCTTGGGATCCTTGGGATCATGTCCCAATTCCATGATAATCTCCTCCAAGGATTTAATTCTATTATCCTTGGCTAATGAGGAGGCCTTTTCTAGATCCAATTGGGCAGAAGTGTTGTACAATGAGTTCTGCAGTTTATGAGCCAGTAATGCTTTGTCTTCCAAGGTAGAGTATACCATTTCTCCGGCCTGTTTGTGTAACTCAATCTGGTCCATTGGGTGGATGTCTTTAGCAAGAACTTCCACATTGGTCCTGATATAATCAGTAGCTGACTGTGGTTACTGTGTGGTGGGCCTGAAGTGACTAAGGGTCATCTTCCCTGCTTGAATATCATAGGCTGCCATTAGCCTTTGTTGATTGGTGGGAGCCATTCTCAACAATTGATTATATAACTGGAACCTTATTGGTTCATTCCTGGCCTTGATTTTAGTGAATGTTCTCTTGATTTCAGAGCCTTGCTTGCTCTGTTGCTTGGTGGATGTAACCTCCACACCAAGCTGTCTCTCTTGCTCCTGTTGAAATGAGCTAGTAGATGTTTCCAAAAATGGAGGAATCTGCTGTTTAGATGTTCCCTCACCCCTTAGGTTGCCTGTTGTATCCTCTGTAAATTCTTCTTTAGATTAGGGGTTCAACCTTTTCCTCCTCTCCCCTTGCTGTTCTATGGATGCCCCTGTGGGTGTCTCTTCTGGTCTGTCCCTTTTTTTGGCTCTTTCCTCATTAAGAGGAGTTTGTAACACAGGGATTTCAGTTACCTTTGCTTGTGTTGAAGGGCCTTGCTCTTGACCCTTTTCCTGGGCTGTAGCTGGTTGATCTGCCATTGTATTTTGCTACTCTGACTGTTGTACTTCTTTGCCTTTTCCTACAGGTGGAGTGGTCTCTTGGGCAGGTTGTTGTGAAGGTGTGGCAAATGATGTGCTCATCCCAATGTGTTGTGGCAGTGTGAAAGGGACCTGTCCAAAAGAATCCAGGTCAATTGTCTTCTCAAAGTCTTTCATTTCTTTTTCTAATCTCTCTTCTTCAGTAAGCTCTTCAACTAGTGTACCCTCTACCCATTCCTGTCGATTAGCATACTTTTCAATCTGAGGGATTCTTTGGTGCAGATATCCTGCAAGCTTGTTTTTGACTCTTCTAAAGCTTATAAAATGTTCAGGGTCATATGGTGCCCAATAAAAACTTTGTTTTAGCATAATTTCATCTCTTAGTATCTTGTCTGCATCATCCCAGGCTTCTTCCCTCTTATTGAAGACAAAAGGGCCCAATTGATGTCTTATCTTGAGCTGTGCCTTTTTTCTAGTACCATGGAAATGAGTCAAATCTGCACTACTAAATTGCCTAAAGTACTCCAGGGAAAAGAGTCTCATGGGGACATACCTCGGTAGCTTGTAGGGGGATAAATGACAGCCATAAATCCTGATCACTGTGTGGTTTTGGTAAAAATACCAGTCACCAATGCTGTAGCCCTTTGAGAGATGTAAAATCCTCTGCATTTCAGTAGAGAGCCTGCCAGGAGGAGTCATCATCAACAGGGAAGTGGCTGGGTATATGAACAGGTTAATGAACTCACAATATGTATAAGGGGAAAGGTGAACTTCATGGAAAACTAAGGTCCAGAAAATCACAGACCTCCTCTCTCCTTTGGGGTCTAGTCTTTTAAGAGGAACTTGAAAACTATCAGGATGATAGTACAACAGTAGATGATATATATAGGATGTACATTTGAACACCCTTTCTCTTTCCAAAATCATGAATTGCTCATGGATTTTATTTTCTATGAAGGTGGCATAGTCATACTTGATAGCAGGGGGTTGTCCTGGAGTGAATATGGACATTAGTACTAACACAGTTTCATCAACATACTCACTGGTTTTGCATCCTAAAATGTAGGATATCATATCCATAAGGAGTTTCCCTGCCTCATTGAACTAGACTTGGTGATAAGGAGGAGGATGATTAGGCTGGCACTTTGGTAGCATAAACAACTGACCAATTCTTGTTATCTCTGAGCTAGGCAGCTTGGCACCTTGATCAAGCAAAAGTTTCATGGTGAGAGGAACCAAAGGTTGTGTTGGTTCAAAATTCAACATCTCATTTATAGACTGAGGAGTAATATAGAAGAGTATAGATCTAGATGGAGTCAGGATTGCTCTTTGTGTGGGATCATAGTTTGCACAGCAAAAATGGATGAAATCAGGGAGCACATTCACTTAAGGGAGGTAATAGATAGGCATGTTGGATTCCCAAATTCCCAGGACATCAGTATTTCTCCTGTGGCTATTTCTAATTTCACAAAAGGCTTGTAGGTGAGGCTTGAGACCCATCATATCCTTAATTTGAAAGTCCTTGTCAGCAAGGGGTGTCCATTCCAGCTCCTTATGTGGTGCATTCAAGGGTGCAATGTTGAGGGCCACTAGAGCCTCCATTTTTAGTTTGGTAAGTGACATTTAACTTGAGGTTAGAGCTTTTGGAGTTACAGACAATAGAGCACTGGTTTTGGTTTTCCTCAGGAAATCACAGACAGAGTTGTGCTTGTAGAGATTACTACCTTGGGTGAAATTCACAGTTAAAACAGCGTTTGTAGAACTTGATTGTGAGGCTGGAAAAAAGCAGGAGAAGGGTGCTCCTCTTACATGTGCTTTTGGTGATTTTGCAGGCATAAATGAGATCGACTCTCAGTTTAATGGGCGATTTACAGAGGAAAATGGGATTTACGGGTTTTCTTTATGAAACAATGATCAAATAGTGGCTTCAAATTCATGGGTTTGCAGGCAATAGCGCATCTTACTCGAATTTAGCTCTTCAGCTGATTTTAACAGAGAATTTTGGAAAAACAGGGGTTTACGAGCGAATTATCAGGTAAATACCTATTTTACAGGCGACTGGAGCGAAATATGGTTGCAGGTTGAGCTGATGGGGCCGGGTTTGCAGCGATAAATCGCCTGGGTGGTGGACTAGAGCTTTTGGTGTCGACTAGACGTAAGGTGCATGCAGTGTCTTCGTAATATGAGAAACAACAAATAAACTAAACCATCGTTTTCACACGTTTTTAACGAAATTTTGGGCTTTTTCGAGCTTTTGGCGATTTTTGGGGATGATGTCAGCATGACGTAAATTTTGTCCGGTAGTGGAGTACGGAAGGTGACGTGGCGGATGACATAGTCACTGACATGGACGAATGATATGGCAGACACGGCGGATGGAACAGTAGCGCGAGCGCTGGCATGGTGCTGACATGATGATGACGTGGGCAGTGGGACCAGACGGCGGTTTGTGGTTCTCATCGGACCGCTTTTGGTACGGGGGTCGTTTGTGTTAGAGTGGGATCGATGCAATGGGAATGTGACAAGTGTCTTGTGGTACATCGGGAAAACCGCTTTCTATCGAGCGCTAACATCCGGACATTGGGGCACCTCCGATATTGATGTGAGCCGTTGGATTTGGAGGGTGCAATCCAATGGTTGACGGGACTCTGAGTTGGCGGAGGTTTATATTTCAAAACCCATGCATTATTTTAATGTTTTTTGAATATATGTGGGGTATAA
This sequence comes from Pinus taeda, assembly GCA_000404065.3. NCBI lineage: Eukaryota > Viridiplantae > Streptophyta > Pinopsida > Pinales > Pinaceae > Pinus > Pinus taeda. The sequence continues at coordinate 27,590 of APFE031738160.1, read as the reverse complement.
ACCTTGGTTAAACAGGGTTTGTATGGAAATTATGCAGGCGGGTTAGGTTATTTGTTTAGCCAAATGTTAAACAAATCCCAAGGGGCACATGGAGGGTTCTTATTGGCCCTGGGGGGACCAATAATCTCAAAATAACAGAGTTATGGCTATAATTTCCGGGGTGGGGATATTTAAGTATTTTTGGGGTTTTTTGCATAGTTTTTATGTATAATAGGAGTGGGGGAAATATAGATGGGAGTTATATAATAAAGTTAAAATGTTAATATGGTTTTGTGGATAGAAAAATCTAAGTTTATAAGGTAAGAACTTAGGTTCTTAGGAAAATGAAAGTGGAATAGAAGGATCATTTTACACAAGAAATGTGGCTTGTTCTGATCAAGTGAACACAAAGTTTCACTTAGTAATTCTGATAAAATGAAATGAATTAGGAGCATTGAGCAGATCCCAATGTCCCTAAGGGGATGTTAGTAAGTGTTCTTGGGGAAATGAGAGGGGAAATCAGTCATGCTCCACTGAACTATAGTCACTTCGCCATGATGTTTGTGATACTCATTAAAACTGATCACTGACATGCTTCTGCAACACCAGAATTATTTGCCTACCCAGCCTAATACACCTAACATTTTTTCTTCCTTTAATTGGGTACATTTGAACTAGCAAACCCTGATTTTCCTCTTTTCTTTTGGCTGCCCTCCTACCTAAATCTATCCTTATCTCTTCCAAGGGCTCAGATTGAGCAATTGGGCCCTTTGCTTCTCTACCTATCTAGTGATCTGCCAAGCTTGAACTGTTTGAACAGACCTTCTTCTCTATTCTAAAACAAGAAATTTAAACATGATCTAGCTAGGGTTGAACTGTCTGGCTATTCATCTATAGATGAGGCTGCAATCAGCTTGAAAAGTTAGCTCTGGTTGGTGCTCCAAATTCTCCAATGGTGAATTATACAGTGCAAATGGTAAAAATGAAATGGTTTACCCCCCTTTTATAGTAATGTTTTTTGAAATATTTAAAAAATTGCACTTTATAATGTGGGTTTTTACCAATTTCTGCATGGTCAGTTGGAATTTTGGTCTTTAATTATGTTTCTGTATTATTTATGTTGAATCAATTTTACGTTTGACATGTTTTGTCCAGGACTACAGGTGGTGGATTTATGTGTGCACTTGGTCCGTAAAGTCATCTTTAACGCTCTTTTCTGACTTAAAAGACGAAAAGATAGCCGAGTTGTCCCTTTCGACTCGTTAAAAGAAATGAGAGGTGGTCCACTTTAAGCTCTTTTCTGACTGTGTAAATGTGAAAAGACTGCCGAGCCTTTCTCGTTTCAGGCTTATTATTGGTTATGAAATAGCATGGTTTCGATCACTTTTCTACTTTTTCAGGTCAAGATCACTAATCACAGAAACTACTCCTTTATTGTAATGGTCAAACGGTTCTTTCAAGTATCATTTTATACTTTTTCGAGCTCGAGAGACACAACTTTACGAAAAAGGACCCCCTGGAGTTTTCTTTTCCGTGTCTTTTTCAGACTCCCTAAACATGAAAAAGACTCTGAGTTTTACCTATGTCGGACTCGTTAAACCCTGACGACATTGGAGTCGTCACCATGACGAGACTCGAGCTTCTCCTCCCTAGGGCTTGTTAAACTATGACTAGGTTGGATTTGACCGAAGGTCAAACTTATATCACAAGCATATGCTATCCCCTTCAAGCTTGTTTTAAAAAATAATTGGGGTACTCGCCAGCAATGGTGGGGGAAAATTTGGAAATCATCGTTGATTGTCTATGGCAGCTAGTCACTCTTGAACATCAACACTTCTGCTTCTTGTCGGGTTGGGACATCCATACATCGTCATTTGGCCTTTCACAAGTTTGGATTGTCATTTAGCCTCATTCCATCTGATCCATGCTATCTCCATTAAGCCTCTAATCCTTTGGTACCTGAATGCTACCACCCTCCAGAGTCATGTCGTCAACATGTTCAAGAGTATAATCCTTCTATAATTTACATCCTTGCCTTCTCCTCTGATACTCTGTTTCACCATCTACCACTTGTTCCTTGTCTCATGTCATTGATGGAGGAAACATTATGGCCCTCCTACAACGGATCGTCTCCTGTCAACTTCAGCTCGTTATCCAGGAGATTGATCTATAGATCCCTTTTGGTACCTTGGAGCATGCATGCCTCAATAGCAAGTACTTCATGCCTGACAGTCGACTTACATCATTGGTCACAGATTGGGTGATTCCACGAGTGTTCAACTTTAGCTCATTCTTCACACTTCGTGGATTGTACTAGACAGTACCTTGAGAACCATTGGCATTACTGGTGGTTTCTCTTACGCTTGTTAACGATTTACATCATCGACCGTAATTAAGTGATTTTCTATCATGTTCGACTTCAACACCTTTATTCGCATGTTAGAATTTGTACTATGATCAGTTGGGTTCAAGACCTCGAACTCAGATCACAAAAGTTTGGGTTGCGTGGATTGGTTTGTGATTACATGACTCGTTGATGGATGGCTGCAACCATACCTGAGTCTTTATGGATGGTTGTGACCATACATTTATCATTATCATGGTCTCATTAGCTGGATTGATGTGTCAATACCACAGACCTAGTCCGTATGTCCTTTGGATGGCTGCGTCCATGCCTAGACTACATGTATTTTACTATCAGAGATATCAGTTGTACTTGCGCCTACAGGTTATTCTGGATGGTGTTCCATCTCAGTCAGTTTTGTAAAGCATTTCACCCCTCCCACTCTCTCGGGCTTCATACTTTAGGGGGCATCTGTTACACAATAATTTGTCATTGCCTTCACTCCCAGTCCATCTACTGTGTCATTTGTCCAAGTCAAGCATGCTTATGCTGAACAAATGCTCTGTTATGTTGCCAATTGACCCACTTTTCCTAAGTTATCTGCCTCATCCCGACTATGGACTTAATATACGTGCTGAATGGCACTCATAAATAGTCCATCCGCACTGCCAGCGTGGAAGTACATCTTATTCCCGCAATGGTTTGATTTCATGCTCCAGCACGAGGTTGCTTATTATCTTCAGCGATGATCTAACTAGCTACATTGCTCACTCGCGATGTCAACGCTGAATATCCGCTATGTACCCACGATAATCCAGATTGGGCAAATTTGTTCCAACAGTCAGCCTTCTAGATGACTCCAGACTTGGTTATTGGCCTAGTTTGTGTCGCCCTTCCTTCCCTGGTGTGGTAGTCCCGTCAATTGTGCTATCTTCCTTGGTGATAATCTATCTCTTCCACCTTTGATGGAGACTCCTCCTATTTAAACACTCACTTTTGATCTGATCAGCTAGTTGGTAGTTGGTAAATTCTTGGATTGAGTAGTGTTGTTAGTGCTTTTGATAGATAGCTGGTGTGGGTGTGATAAGTGTGATAGTGTTGATAGCTTGGGGAAGGTTGTGAAGTGCCCTTGATTTTATGTAAAACTTATGAGTGAGAGAGAAACCTTTGTATGTTGGGAGATCCATCTTCAAAGAGTGAATGCTTGAGGAACACGCTGGCTGGACTCCTATGAGAAGGCTTGTGACGTCAAGACTCTGGTTGTAAGCTTACTCTTATTTCATTATTAATGAAATCAATGGTGTTTTCCTATGTCTTGTATGTAATGTACTTGATAGGTCATGACTTCTTGAATTTGTGAGTAAATAGATCATTGTTGTTTTCCGGTTACATGCTTTGTTGTATTTCCTTTACATTGTTTCAGGTTGATCACTCATTAAGGAGAAGGAAGTGAAAGTTGGAGCAGTGCAATGGAACTCCATCGACCAACGGTTGAGGTAGGCCTCCAACTTTGATTGTTTAAGGAAAGCTATTGTTGATCTTTCCTTGTTTGTGACTAGACCCACTGTAGGGTAGAGGGGTTTCCTCTGTCTGCAGAGGGAACAGTTTCCTGCATCACATGAGTGTTCCCTATGTCAATCAAAGCCATATGGTTAGTTCTTTGTCAGTTGGGAATCCACAAGGGATTCCCACCGAATCCATGGGGGAACCCTACTCACAAGCTCAGATGAGTCAAGGGGGCACCGCTTATACTGGGGGAAACTTCATACCCCAGTATCAAAATCCTCATGGAAATCCAATCTACAACACCATACTGCAAAGAAACTGTTACACCACGCAACCCATGTACACCATGAGGAACCAAACGATGGGAGGAGCACAGAGCTCCTCAGGTCATCCACCATCACCATGGTCTGAGTCGAGGGCACCCAAAAATTTGCATTTTTTGGAAACATTGGATATCCCCAACTTATACAAGTTGAGAAACAACCCCATCTACCACAACTTACAATGGTTTTCGATCCCGCATAAAATACTGATGGAAATTCCTAAGTTCGACAGAAAACAAGGGGAGAATCCTCTCACTTATGTCACCACCTACCATCTCTGGTGTGTTTCTAACTCTATGGTGGATGACAGTGTCCAGTTACATCTTTTTCCCCACACCCTCACTAGTAATGCAGCAAAGTTGTACATTGAGTTACCACGTGTGTCAGTGAATACCTTTGACGCTTTAGTGATGGAGTTCCTAAAGCACTTTCAGTTACCTATCCATTATGAGACATGGACAAAGCTCCTTACTCCGTTTCATCAGGATACCGCCACCCACATCTCCGATCATATCCATGAATGGAGATGTAGGTGGAGGTTAGTCAAAGGTCCCATCCCTGATTTTCTCTTAACAGATTGGTTATGTAAGTCATTACTCCCACAAATCACTAGAGATGTTGCTATAGGTGGTGTGGTCACAGAGGACCAATTCATACGTCATGCCCAGCAGTTATATTTGATTTATTCATAGTCTAGCACTCTCTACGACATTATCCCCTATGCTCCCGGTAACCCCAATCCTCCCACCAAGCAGCACCCTAGAATGCACACTGATGGGATCGTTGGTGCAACCTCCAGGGTCGTTGTAAAACAACTTAGTGGTTCCATTGCCAAGCTGGCAGTGGACCCCTCTAACAAAGCGTCTGCTCTTCCTACCACGACGGTTAATTTTATGTAGTTTACACAGAAATCTGGTAGCAAGAACAAGAAGAATAAGAATAAGGCCGCTCCTTCTGAGGAGTAGTCATCTAAGCAGCCCAACGCGAAACAGAAGGCCATTGTGCCTACTGATGTGGAAAAGGATAAAGGCACTAACTATTCATGCAAACTCTATCTTGAAGAACACGCAACCTGGCGTTGTCCGCGTCTTCAAGAATGCATGGATTACCTTGCTAAGAAAGATTCCGATAAGGCACCTCTTATCCTTAGAAATCCTTTTCCTACTCAATAGCAACAAAATCTTTTTGCCAACCAACCACAACCCATGTCAGGGGGCAGCGAAGGTTTGCAACATCCTTCAGCTGGTGAAGGAATTTCTACCATTTACACATTTGAAACGGTAGAACTAGCCACAAGAGCCAAATCTTATGGATCTCTTGTCGCTCCAGTAGCAGAACCATTCGCAGGTCAAACCCATTAGCACCCAACGATTTGCATATCGAAAGGCCAATTGAGGAATTTGTAATTCGACCCTCTAAGGGGGCACTTCGACGCACAATGTACAACACATCTGCACGTGCTGCCCAACACTACAACATTGTAGAGGATTTGGCACAAGTGTCATCGGCTATGTCGGTGCTCAAAGTCTTACAAACATGCCCTAACCAAAGGAAAGCTTTTCTTTCAGCTATCGAGGGTATTGAACCTACAGATTCCATGCTTGCTATTTTTGACATGGAAAAGTGTAAACCTCCCCTTTCCCACCAGCTTTCATTTCAGGTGCATATCACTTCAAAAGGTAAAGGTATACACTGAATTGTCATCAACGAAGGTGATTCAACCTGTGTCATGTCGATTTCAGGTTGGCTCGCCTTGGGTTCCCCAACCCTCTCCCCTCCATCGAACTCCCTTAAAGATTTCGACGACCACACCTTTGTCCCAAAAGGATACTTAGCCAGTTTTCCCATCACTTTGGCTAGGAAAACAGTAACGATGGATGTAGAAGTCATGAACAAGGAACCCGACTATAATCTGTTGCTAGGTCACAGTTGGACATATGCCATGATGGCCATTGTATCCACTTTCTTTCGTATCATCCTATTTCCATTGGATGGAAAGGTCATTACAATGGATCAATTGTCTTTCTGCACCCCTGATTATTCACCATTACCAAATGGCTTTGTACCCCTAGTAGGAGGTGTAACTGATAATTTTGTCAGTATAGGTACCGGTCTATTGAAGGCTTCCTCCCTGATGGGTTTTTTTCCTCTTCCATCACCGTAGGTTCCACATTCGGTCAATATGATTTCATCAATTCCTCATGAACTGACTAATCCCTGGATCCTAATGGCACCTTCAGACCTTGAAAGATTTGAAGACCAGATGCTGTTGTCACTAGCTGAATCGGCCTACCAAGGCATTCAATCAGCATCCACATCTTTGGTTAGGTTGGCTATCGCCGATGGTACCACCTCCCTTCCAATAACCACTCCTCCTTTAGATCCATGCGATCAACTCCCATCAACGGACGAAGTCGTTCAAGAAATCATGAGTTGTGGAGAGCAAAAATGGGAGGACTGGCATATTTGGGGTCCGATATCTAACTCGGACATGATGCCTCTTCAAGTCCAATCCTCTGACACAAACAAAATCATTTCCCCACCCTATACAAGCATTCAAACTCTTGTGGTGGATGAAAATATGGATGACACTTCCAGGTCATTGCCCATAGATATTTTAGTCATGACAGGCACCATGGAAGACACCCAGATGAGAGCATATTGCAGTCCTAAGGAAATTGCAAGCTCCACCTGCCTACATGAGGAATTCCATGAAGAATTCGTTTGGTCTCACGAGGAAATGCTCGACTTTAATCCGTCATTTGTCGCACATGAGATCCAACTTTACGATGAGGCAAAACAAAATGGGTAGCCAATTCCTTCCCTTGAAGTAGCCATTGAACCCATGCCTGGCTCCACTGTCGAAGAATAACACCTACTATACCTCAAACAACTGGATAAAACCTGTCGAAATGTCGATTTGGCACTCACAGCTCACAAGGAGCAAGTACAAACCCAATTTGCAAAGGCGGCTAGGTTTAGTTCTTTCCAAGAGGGTGATTTCGTATCGCTATATCATCCAAAAGATAATCTCTTGGAGGCATGCATGCTTCGACCCATATGGCTAGGTCCCTATGTCATAACTAAATTCCTCCCCTCGCGGGCATATGAACTGCAGGGCTTGGACAAAATCCCACTCAAGGAGCCCACATACGGGCTCTATCTAAAAAAGTATTGTGCCTAGTGTCATGTTGGGCATGTGCTTTGTAATTTTATGTATTCATATGCTTTTCTTACATTTTTTGATGTGATTGGATTGTTTTTTTATTTAGTGGAGTACTTGTCTCATACATTCTTCTCGCAATGTAGATGTCGTCGTTTCCCTTAGCATAAGTCGGATACGTGGATGGTGCCAGTCGTCACACACGGCACATTGCATCAGCTCCTTGGGTCATCTATACACCCAAGTCGGAACTATTTTGCTCTAGAGGAGTCTTTCTTGGTATTACCACCAACAATATTGCTAAGTACAAGTCTGTCTTTTCGCTTCTCACAGAAGCATCATCAAGTGGCATCTCCAATCTAGTGGTCAGGTTAGACTCCCAGCTGGTCGTTATGCAATTAACAAACCATTATCACATCCATAATCTAGCCTTGTTACGTAACTATCTAAGGGTGCGACTCTTGGAACGTCGATTTGAAATAATCACATATGAACATGTTCCTCAATAATTTAATACAATTGTTGATTCATTAGCTAACTATGTATTGGATTGGCATTTGCCTCATTTGTTATAGCAGCATGCATGAGAAGTAAAACATTTTACTAACGTTAAAAATTTGTTACAAAAAACATTTAAAAAACACATTTACACCACTAAAATACAAAAAATATTTTATATATATATATATATATATATATATATATATAGATAGATAGATAGATAGATATACATATATATACATATATAGATCAAAATCCAGTTTTTTACATCAAAATATTCCAAAACTTGGATGATTTAAGTACAAAATGGCTCAAGGCCCAGCTACAAATACTCATATGGCTACACCAGAACACCTGCTAAAACGAGCCTATTGCTCCAGAAAAGCTAAAACAACTCTAGCTACCCTTCGAAGAGGAACTAGAAACCGCTCAAGTACACCAACGGTGTGTCGCTGCATATGAGCAAGAATCTCCCTCATAGGAAGGGGGGGGACACCCATAGTCAAACCCCCTAATTTCCTCAGAACCTCGCAGATACTATCGGCATCACCCCTTCCAGCATGTAGTTAGCTCCCTCATCGCACATAGTGAGGTTCGCCTGTAGGTTGTACTAGCACCACATCTGTGTTGAGAATAAAAGTTTCATGTCAGTTCTTATCTCATTGTTAAAAAACATTACATATACATTCAAAAGCGCAAAAATACTTAAGTACTATCAAAATTATTCTCACCTTGAGGACCCTAGTTGGTCCCGGGCGGTAACATCAAGTCTGGGTCGTTGGTAAAATCCATGCCTTCATAGGCATAGTTGTCAACAATCACAATCTGGCTGCAAAGCCACTAGAAGAAGTCTTCGTTAAAAAAGTACCAGAGTGGTCCTCCTCCTGTGCGAGGATCAAGTGATGACCAACGACCCTGCTTTTGCTCCCTTAGATCAAAGGGACCTAAGCTCACCCCCGGGCACATGACAGGTACCCTCTCAAGGAAAAATGAGACTATGATAGTACCGTACCCAAAACTATGTTGGGTATGGGTCTTGCATGCTGTCAATTCTGCCTTCAACTGGCGAAGCACTTCTTCACACCAGTTGAACATCTGGGGCTGGACACAGTCAATGGCAAGCAAAAATTGGGCTTTTGTCGCCACGTGGGGACTTTTGGACCCCGCCAAATGCATAATCAACCATAAAACTGCCCTCATAGACCGAGATCGAATCCTCTCTATTGGTACTCTGTTGCTAACTAACCCACTCCCAGGGATGCAGTAGATCTATACCAACTTTGAAGTAGATCGTGGATATGACCTGCCACCGGTGAGGTTTTCTTGTGCCCCACAGTACAAAAAACTAGTCAAAAAGTAGATATCATCTTGTCCAATCACCAGCTCTTGATCTCAAATTCAAAACACTTGCTCGTGTTCAACCTAGAGTTGTATGATCCATCTCAGTAAATCCTCCTATCCTTTCATTAGCTCTAGCCTTGCGTACTTCAACTAACCACAGTGGCGCAATGCAAGTATGAAAGTTGGATTGTTTCGCATCAGCAATTCCTCATTATCATGGACCCGTTCTCTCCATAGGTGAGTGCTTTTAGCCTTAAACCTCCAAAAAATAACCCCAAAAAAAGTTAAAATGGGGAAAAATCACTTATGGAATCCATGAATGAGGGTTTCAAATGCACCATATAGCCCTAATGCCCCTCCCAGTGCTACACAAGGAGGATTAACACCCTCTAGTGGCTCATACATAGCATTTAATGCTCTCTACTGGCTATCTGGAGGGTGTTAGTGCGCAAAAATGGCTCTAGGGCACCTCAGATCTACAAATTTCCACCCATAAAACTGTTAAAAAGGGTTTAATAATGCATAGAGAAAGGTTTTAGCTCTCACTTGGGGCTAACAGCATGTCGAATAGTTTCCCAGATCTCCTGCAATGGTCCACAGAAAATCTGCTCCTCTTTAGCTCCAACAAGCTCTCACAAACTTCAAAATAGTGAAAATGATGCATGTGAAAGATCAAAGCATCTCCTTATATAAATTTGACAGACATGATTTTTTTTTAAATCATTAAAGAGGAAGTATTCCATTCTACATGATTTTTGATCATGCATGAACCCAGATTATAGGAATTGTTGCTTTTTTATACTTTTTATTGCTTTTGATGAAAGTACTTTCAAGAATGAAAAGAAGTAAAAGTTACATGCAATTCTTTATAGAGCATTGTTAGGGATATTTTATTGCTCTTTAAAAAATATAAACATCCCTGGTAGTAGGGCTCGTTAAACATCCATACCACAATCATTAAAGCACTTTTAGGGATATTTTATCACTCTTTAAGTAATATAAACATCCCCGAGTTTTTCATCATTTGCACTCGTTAAATATATGCAAACGATGCTTTGAGCACCTCTTTTTTGATCTTGTTCTAGCTCATAAACTGAAAAATACCAATGGAGCATCCTTTTTAGGGACTTTTTTCTTGCTCTTTAAACTGAAAAAATCCCAAGCTATGTCTTGCTACTCGTTAAATTGCTAAAGATGACCCCAGCATTCTTTCAGGTACTTTTTCTTGCTAATTAAAAAATGAAAAAATCTCGAGTTTTGGTTACTGAGCTAGTTAAAGTGTCACAACAAAACACGAGTTTAGTCCGTCGCCTCGTACTCGTAACAAAATGAGGTCGACATCTATTGGAAAAAGGTTTCCCTTTATCTGGGTTCAATAGATTAAAATATGGAAAAGTAACCGATCTGGGTATATTATTAACCTTTTACGCCCCCTATTAACAACTATGACAAAGGGACCACCATGGAGTCTCTCTTTACAATCTTTTAAGACTCTCTAAATATGAAAAGACCATCGAGTTGTCTAGTCTGGACTCTTTAAATACACAGTCAAGATATAGAGTCGTTCTTTTTATGATAATTTTCAGACTCTTAAAAGATGAAAAAATCGACAAGTTTTCCTGTCTGGACTCATTAAACTAATTATATAGGGAAAAGAGTCATTCAATTTGTGATCATTTTTAGACTCTTTAAACATGAAAAGATCGATGAGTTTACCTGTTTGGACTCACTAAAAAATCAGACCGGGAAAGTGGACAATACAACTGTATCTTGTATTCGAAAGTGTGGTTTTGGCAGCATTCGTTCCCTTAAACATGGCACTCCCTTAGATAAACCATCATTTTTTCATGCCTTCTATTGTTCAAAGGTTCCCATTTGTTTCCTCTATCAACCAATCCTACATATCCTTTCATCATGCCCTCTGTTGTTTAGACCCAAAAGCTCAAAAGATTCTTCCAAAAACAAAATCATCCTTGTCCGATTTCATGTCAACTGATGTAGGACACGTTATTGCCTACGATTCGACAGGTTTTTTCCTATCGACTTCAACACTCTATACAGGAAGATAACCCAGAAACACATTCAGTGCCTTGGTGCTTGCAAAAATTAGTGGCAGGTTACCTTGTGTTTGATCATGGGTTTTCATTATTGGCTCCTAGTTAAGAGATTCTACGAGTGTTTGACGACAAAAAATCTTTCACACTCATTAGTTTTCACCGTGAATCTTGGAGACCATCACCATTATCAGTGGCCTTCCTCGCATCTATTAACAATCTGCATTATTGGCTGGTAATCAGATGATTTCATGCATATTCAACGTCAACACATATTATCACATGTACCGATCTATGTTGTTCGGTGAAGCAGGAATCAAGACCTTGGATAGAGGCTTGCATCATTCAGCCTTATTTCCTCTCCCAAGCTGCAATATTGTTCTTTGGAGACAACTATTTCAGGATGATCTATTATGACACTGGATCTGCCCTGTGCCATATTGGCGGCCAGCATTGTTATATCTCCAAGGAGAAAATTACTCTGACATAGCTACTGAGCATGGAAATGCCCAACTCAAGACATGATTTTAGTAGTTTATAAATATGTATCTTTGTTGTATCAGGTTTTCCTTGCCGCTCGAAACTTCTCTCTCTCTCTCTACAAAGATTTTGACAGCAAATTATAGTGTTTTTTCATAAAGTATTTCAGGCATCGTCTCTGCCTCTAATCTCATACTTTAGGGGGCATCTGTTATAGGAAAAATTGACCTCCTAAACAACTCAGAGGTAAAAGAAAAGATGACTGAAGCAATGACCACAATTACAGGCCCAGAATCCACACTAACACTCTCTATACACTGACAACCTACTTTATAAATCTTGTTACCAAGCATAAAGGAGCGTTAGTCACCCTGCTAACTCCTGTGGTTAGACCAGGGGGAGCTTTAGTGAACTTAAGTGATGTTCAAAAGGTCATGCCAACAAATTTTCTCATAAATACCTAGATATTAAATCCCTAAGTTTGTGCAAGAAAAGCAAGGAAACTCCAAAAATCAAGATATTTGGAGAAATTTTATTTTGAGAATGAAGGCAAATGGGAAAAAGCTTGTAAATAGGGCAGGTTCATGGTTTTTTCCCTAATGAACTCTAGATGGAGCTTGGCAGCCCTAATTCAATTACTATATAAGCAATGAGAGGGCCATTACAAAAGGAATCAGAGCATTTGGAAGGGTAGCCCATAGAGTTGTTGTGAACTGTCATATTCTTGAAGGAGCTAGCTGAAAGGAGAAAGAGAGAGGAAGAAGGGGTAAGGAAGGCTAATACAATGGATTGTTGTAATCACTCTTCCATTTTGAATATAGAACTGCAGTTACATTCCCTACTCCAAAGTGTCAGTGATATTGTGCATTTCTTTGTTCATTCTGATGCTTGTCGAGTTGAGTAGTTAAGTTATACATGTTTGTTACGGATTCTTACATTTGTTTTTAGAAGTGTATGTTGTGATTGGTTTACCTTGTCCTTTGTGTAGGAATTGTCTTGGAGTTGGCTTAGAAGGAGTTCTTCTTGTCGCACCGAGATCCCCAAGAAAATCTAGAAGGAACCAAAGGTAATCCTCTTTCCATACCCTATCAATTTATGTTTGATAGATGAACATGTGTGTAACTAGTAGCTTTTGTAGATAATCTTACAGTTTGTCGAAGGTCCCGGAAAGGCCTTTGAGGGTAGTTTTCATCCCGTGCATTTTAGCCCATAGTAGAAGGGATGGATGTTGAAGAAGAGAAAAAATCAAGAGATGTTAGGGCACAGAGAAAGGCACTGCAAGCAGATAGGTGGCAGGTGAGAGTGATTCAGACTCTAGGGAAGAAAAGGATGGGGCCCCACCAAGTAGGAGCAGTGAAGGGAAAACCCCGAGTTGAAGAGGAAGGAGAAGAAGGTACTAGGAAAAGCAAGAGTGGTGAAGGAACATGGAGGAGTCAGGGAAATGGGTATGGACCTTCCCTACAGGTTGTGGAAGCTGTATTACAAGTACAAGTTCCGAGGAATGGATCGAAAGAGAAGAGGCCACATGGGCATGAATAAGGAAGCAAAGAGGATATGGGCGAGGTGATGAGGAGGTTATTTAGTGAATAGGAAGCATCTATTAATATTCAACAACAATACCCCTGAGATGTAGGTAACTTTTCCCCTGATCTTCCCTTGGTACTTTATCACAATCTAGAGGAATTTATTATTAGCTTAGTTAAGGCAGTGTGGGTATATAGAGTGTGGGGGAAATACCGAGTCAATTTCAACATTAGGAGTGGCACAAGAACTAGTAATATTAGTAAATTAGGATTACAAGGATCCCAGCAGCGGGGGGAGAAAAGGGTTCATGCTGATATCTCCTACCCAGATAAATATGGTGGGATATTTTACCAGATATCCCGAATTTGCGGGAAGAGGAAACGAGGATGTAGAGCATCACTAGTATCTATGCGAAGCTATTTGGAGGGCCCGCCAGACTCCACACAATGTAAGGTTAGTAGAATTCCAAACCATGTTGAGAGAAAGGGCTTTACGCTAGTTCATAAAGTGGGTGGAGCAGAATCAGAACCCCACAATAGATGATATCAAGAGAGGATTTGTGCAGGAGTTCAAGGTACCATAGATGGATCAACAAGGGCTATCAGAACTTTGGGAAATTAAGCAAAGGGAAGGAGAGATAGCTTGGGAGCTTATGCAAAGGTTTAAGGATGCCATTGCCAAGTTGATTTACACTCTGGACCCAAACCACCAGTGGCACTGGTTCATTAAGGCACTATTGCCTTTGACCAGAACTCCACTAACACAATAGAAGATAGGAACCCTCTAGGATGTGTTGGAACAAGCATCACGCATAGAAGCTATGGTGGGATACCCGCATGAGTACAAGGGAGGGGAAAGCCTGCAAGACCCATCGATTTTAGGTCTACAGAACTAGATCACAACCTTCATGGAGAAATTGAAAGATCTTCAACCAGTGCATCCATCTAGACCCAAAGTTTGGTGCACCCACTGCATGGTGGAGGGGCACATAATGACAAAATTCTTGAGGTTGCGAGGGATTAATCATAGAGGTGGGGTTACGGGGTCATCAAGAGCCCAACCAACTATGGGAGTCATGGTGGTGGGAGTGCAAGGGGACTTCCCAGAGAAGAATACTCAGGACTTTTATGAAGTTTGTAGGGCATATGGACACCTACCACAGATGTGCCCCATTTTGAAAAAGTACTCTAATGTCCACAATAATACATACTGTGAGTTTTGCACATCAATGACACATCACACTGATTAGTGCCGAGTGCTGGATTCTCTAGCAGAAAGGTTGGATAGATCCATGTTCAGGATCAATAAATCAAACTGGGGCAGATGAGGAGGAAATCTGCAAGGGGGAAGAATAGGAGGAAGAGGGTCTATGAGGTGTTACAACTGCAATTAGGAAGGGCACATTGCCAGAGAATTTCCATTGCCGAGGAGACCCTTCTTTGCTTTGGCAGCCAAAGTGAAATTTTCTTCATCAGATGCCTTTGATGAAGATCCGTCCCTGGTATTCCGCCTGATCTCCTCTTGCACAAGATCTAACCAAAGTCTCTCCCATCCTGGCAATTTCTCTTGACCATTGACAGAGTCTTGATAGGAATTCCAACTCTTCAGAATACCAAGAAGAGACAAGCTAACCAAGTCCTCATCATCGACAGTCACCCCCACACTTCCTAGCTCATCCCGGCATTGGGTGAACTTCATGAGATACTTGCACATACTGTCGCCTTTCTCACACTTTATGTTTTTGAGTTTATCCTTGAGTGCCAACTTCCTCTAGTCGCTCTTGCTTTGGAATAGATCTGTCAATGCTTTCCACATCAAGTATGGAGAAGCCTTTCCATGGAAGCTGGACACAATGTGATCCCTCATGCCCTCTAATAGAATCCTTTGACACTTTGTTGTCTTCGTTTGCCAATCCCGACTTGAGCAGCATCAGTAGGTTTTGGGACATCCGCATCTATGAACTCCTTCAACCCATTATCATCTAACACTGCTTCCATCCTGTCCTTCCATGCAATATAGTTCGAGCTGCCCTCAAGGGCATACTCTAATCGCAATCTGTTGAAAGACATTTCAACTTTGACACCAAGAAAATACTCCTGCAAATTCGAATTCCACCAGCTCAAAACTCAACCACTTCTGATCTAAAATTCGTGAGAACAAAGTATTTCTTCTACAGAGATCGACTGTATGGGAATTCACCGGATATCTCACCTTCCAAAAGAAGGATGAGTCGAGAGGCTACCTGGCCTGATTACAGACTCTGCCTGAATAAATAAAATGTAAACACTTTCTGAATAATAGATCCGATGATCAACTTCGCACTGATATCATGTACAAATATCTTCTACAAATCAGCTAGCTCTAATACCATGTAGAAATTTTGAATAATATGACACTTATTCACATAGATTATCCTGATTATACACTATTTTTGGAATCATGCATAATACATAACCTCCTCTACGTTGATCATCAATTTAGCGGAATTAAGAAACAATCGCATGCGCACATTGAAACATCAATCACACATATCAACACAGTATGTACCCGGGGAAAGCATGCAACTAAAAACCCCCAACTATCTGTATATTATATTGATTGAGAACATGTAACAATACATAGTACAATACTCCTCACAAGTACTCAGTACTATCTCCACCTGTTACAAACAAACTAGCTCAGATCTGAATCAATCACTGGCTCAAATCTCCTCTGCTGCTTGCCTGCCTCCACTGCGCAATCCTGCATGAGAATAGAATGAGAATCAGCTCCAAATTCGTATTCCCTTTGCCTATGCCATGCAATCCTCATTGGCAATACTCAATCCATTGATTGTGCAAATCACATGCACAACTATAGTCACAACTGACAGCTCTCTTGCCCTTTCACTCATCTCTAACACTTGCCTCCACTAAACTGTCCATGCACTGAGTCAACTGATGTATTCCTCAGTTGATTCATGACTTAATAATTAGTGAATTAATTAATAACTAATTCACATCACTCATCACTAGTGTATTTGTTAGTTAGACTAAATACAACTAGTTCAACTAACTCAAACTAAACACAACTCCATCAACTCCTCATTAACTTCCACCAAACTCAATCACTTGAGTTCTAACTGAACTCCTTCATGCAATAGCTTAAGTAACCCATAAGAAAAGCATATTTCCTTCTGGCAGTTTCATGTGCCACATCCGTAGCTTGAACTGAAGTGCTCCAAGAGAATAAGATAATGTTTATAGTCCAAATATTATTA
Organism: Pinus taeda; assembly: GCA_000404065.3. NCBI lineage: Eukaryota > Viridiplantae > Streptophyta > Pinopsida > Pinales > Pinaceae > Pinus > Pinus taeda. The sequence continues at coordinate 11,116 of APFE031738160.1, read as the reverse complement.
AGAGCTAATAATATTCGACTGTTCTATTTTTAGCTTGACAGTCTAAAAATAGACTCCGCCCATATGTCTAAAAATAGAGGTCCATCTATTTTTACCAACATGACCAATCATCCACAAATAGCATCATGCAACTCATAGACCATGATCCATATGTCTAAAAATAGACAGTCTAAAAATAGACTTTGCACCAAAAATACCTTGCGGGCCCACTTAGTGAAGGTCACTTCCTTTCACTAAGATCCATTATCTTGTTGCATTTTCAACACTCCATCTCAACAAGATATGGATTATTTGCAACCCCTATCCTATCTCTATGGTATTCGAATTTTCTCCTGGTGAGCGCCTTCGTCAATATATCAGCATCCAGATCCTCTGTGGGAATATATGAAAGTAACATGATTCTCCGCTACACACAATCTCTGATATGATGGTACCTGATGTCGATGTTTATGTCCGTTGGGCTCCCTGGCCAATCTGCATCCATGAAGCCACATAGCTTCACCTCATCCTCTTAACTGTACCAATCTCTGGATTATGGTACATCAGGTCGTGTATTGACCAGATACATAAGCGACCCCACCAACTGTCGATAAACAGTGGCATCCACTACCTCTGTTGAAGTAGCATCCTCCTTCCTCTAACCTCCAGGAAGGAACACAGTCTTCACATCCATCGGATGGATGTGCCACCCCATCTGCATCACTTTGTAGATCCATCTCGAACCCACCACTGATTTCCCCTCCGGTCTTGGGACAATCTCCCATGCATTATTTCTGACAATCGAATCATACTCTTCCACCATGGAATCTACCCATGCAAGTTCCTCCACAGCTTCCTCGAAAGAGGATGGCTCAGTCACGACACATTTACTCACAAGAGCCATGTATCCAATGTATCGATCAGGTGACTGTCTCTGTCTGCGCTATGCTGTAGGTGGTCCTACAACCTTCTTTGCATCTTAAGCCAGTCGCTCAGCTTCTATAGTGTGCTTTCGCCCTCTGATGGTTGGCGTTACATGAGTGGTCTCTTCCACTCCATGAACTTCATCTTTTGGCTGATCCACATCCTGAAGCTCATCCTTAGGAACTAATAGCTCCTCATCTGCATGCAAGTGTGGCTCCCTCTCAAGCGAACACTTCATGGCTTTCTCCTCCTGAAATTTGATATCCCATCACACAACAGTCTTGCGACCGTCTAGCAAATACACACGCTAGTTGTGGGGGGTATCAGTGTACCCCACAAATATCCCAACCTCTACAGTCGGCTCCAGCTTCTTCCTGGCATCCTTCGTCACATGCATGTAAACAAAAGAACCAAAAATCCTCAAATGGGAAATATCAGGCCTCTTACCAGAATAAGCCTCCTCAGGTGTACTCATGCCAGGTATCTTGTGAGGACAATGGTTCTGCACATATACTGCAGTATTGCATGCCTATGCCCACAAGTGAAGGGGTAGGCCCTGATCATGCAACATCACCCGTGCAACACCCATGATCATTCTATTCTTCCGCTCAGTAACCCCATTCTGCTGTGGGTTATGGGGAGCTATGAGCTCTCTTCGAATCCCTTATGCGCTGCAGAAGTCCTTGAACTCGCCAGAGATGAATTCACCACCATTTCCGCTCCTAAGAGCCTTCACCTTCTTCTCCAATTCCTTCTCGGCCAATGCTTTGAACTCACAGAACTTTGAGTATGTCTCGCTCTTCTTCTACATGAAGAAGATCCAACACTTTTGAGAGAAATCATCAACAAAGATCACATAGTACCTGTGGTTTGCTGTCGAAGCTACTGAGAAAGGTCCACACACGTCTATGTGAATTCTCTCAAGGATCGTCTTGGCATGACTATCCTTCTTGTGAAAGGTGGCTTTCACAAATTTTCCCAAAGTACACCCCTTGCACTGATTTGACTGCGCAAGAGTGCCTTTAGGAAGCCTAGTAGAAATCTGTTGCAATATCTTCAAGGCTCCATGGTGAAGGTGGCCCAATCTCCGGAGCCATAGCTCGCCATCATCCAGGCTCACTACTCCTTCTACCTCGCATGCCATTGCTGCTCATCCATCTACATCCAACTGATAAAGGTTCTTGACTCGAACCCCTTTCTTCCAGGTTTCTCCAGTTGTCTTACTACACAGGAAAGCCTTTCCCTCGCTGAAGACAACATCATATCCCTTGTCTCATAACATCACCACAGAGATAAGATTCTTCTTCAATCCTGGAACATGCATCACTTCCTTCAATACGAAGGGTTTACCAGACTTCCTCTCAAAGGAAATGGTATTGATACCGGTCGCACTGTATCTACCATCATCACCCATCTCGATGTGCACTCCAAGATCTTTCGCATTCAGATCAGAAAACAAATCTTGATCTCTTGTCATGTGAAAAGACGCACCACTGTCCAAGAACCATACCAATCTCATCACACTTGATACCAAGCATGCGATCAACAAAAAATCCAGCTCAAACTGCGAGGCTAAGGCCTCTCCTACTGCAGATCCAGCAGCTTGCTTATTTTTCTTCTTCGACAGACAATTTGTGGCATAGTGTCTGTTGGAGAGGTAAATCCCCTCTACGGATAGAGGCGATCCCTACTAGCCCAAAGGGGGTCTAGCAACAATCAAACAATGCTACACTGCAGGTCCCTAGTTGTAATTAACAAGTGGGTAAAATAAACCTACTTGGATTCCAACGCTATGCTTGTCGAAGAGATGATCCTCTCACTCCTTCGCTCCAGCCGATCACAATTCTCCGCTATCCCCGCGGACGAACACCTGCACAAGCAAAGAGAGAGCAAACACGGGCGTAAAATCTACTAACAACAACTATGTATTAGTCAGGAAGGATACAATTTACATTAATCGTTCATAGGACAAATGGAAATGGAACCATAAGAATAGTCATCTATCTTTATTAATCAGAAAATAGAGTAAGGTACAACCGGAGTCCTGACGCTGAGTCCTTCTCTAGAGGGTCCAGCCAGCATATTTTCCAAGCATTCACCTTTGAAGCAAATCTCCCAAGTCAAAGAGGTCTCTCTCTCACATACAAGGCAACAAACTCATGACCTTCCTCAAGCTCAAAGCAATCCTTACACAACACACCAAATGCCTACAAAGAGCAGCACTAATGCACTAAGAATTCCTCAATCAAAGTCTATATGTTCCAAAACTAGCTGCTCATGGGCAAGGGAGGAGGCTTATAAAGGAGAAGGAGTCTCCTTGAATAGGTAAAGGATGAGCTTTCCCCCAAGATAAGTGGATGGTCAGTCGAACAGACATGCCAGAGAAAGGATGGCGACCTCAACAATGCTAACAACCAGTTTTGGATGGGTCTGGAAGGCTGGTTGTTAGAACAAATTCGCTCAAACAGGATCAGCGCGGAAAACTCGTGAACTGCCGCGCTGACATCGCAAACCTATGTGGAAGAGGTCCGGTCAGTGCGAAAAGGACAAACAGAGGGAGCGCTGTTCGTGGAAATGGGACCAGCGCGGAGAAGACGTGTGCTTCCGCGCTGGCAGCGCAACAACAACACTAGACTCCGCCCGTCAGCGCGGTTATTTTATTAACAGACGCGATGATCCATTTAACTTAGACAAAGAGGGTTTTTTAGCCATTCTGAGGAGCATGAGTATAGGTGAGTGTGGTTCCACAACACAGTAGGGAGACTGACATGATGGCAGTGACATTTTACTGTGTAACAGATGCCCCCTAAAGCATGAAGCCCGAGAGAGTGGGAGGGGTGAAATGCTTTACAAGACTGCTGGACTGGAACACCACTGGAGAGAACCTGCAGGCGGATACAACTGATATTTCAAGTACATGTAGTCGAGGCATGGGTGCAGCCATCCAACAGACATATGGAAACAAGGTCTATGGTGTGGACGCAACCACCCAGCTGAGAAGACCATAATGATAAGAGGTATGGTCGCAGCCATCCTTAAGAGAACTCAGGTATGGTCGCAGCCATCCTTAAGAGAACTCAGGTATGGTCGCAG
>APFE031738147.1:0-71409 GCA_000404065.3 Pinus taeda | reverse complement strand
CTGTTTCTGATTTGCCCAGATCGCATAGAGTCGCAGGGCAAAGAGCATACGCAGAAATGAAAGGTATAGATCCAGTAATAAAAAAGGCTAAATAAACAGAAACCGAAATAACCAGAGAGAAAATAACAGTAAATTGCAGATAAACATTGCATACCTCCAGATCTTAAAAATGACGCAGATAGGGCTACCAGAAACCTTTTCGCGTGAAACGAAAGGGGTTCCTCACTGGAACAGATGCTCCGAACACAATAGAGCAGTCCTCTCGGCCCGAAAGAAGTCAGAAACAGTAGATCTAGGAAACGACAGCTGCATGCAGTTCTACCAGCTTCAGATTTGGATCACCAACGGACGCGGCCCTCAAATAGCTCTGATACCATGTAGGAATTTACAGGGTAAGTTCCTCAGACAGAACACCAAAATGACACCGCTCACAAACAGATCACAGATCAATACACCAGTATTTTGACGTGGTTAAAACCCTCAGAGAGGGAAACAGTCCACGGCCTGCGCCAACGTGGCTACTACAGGCAATTTATTAATAAAAGAATGAAAATTTACATAAGCTTCTCTCATGCATGGTTAACCTACAAATGACCCTCCATGCGCTTTAAATAGAATTCATGGACCAATCGGGTGTCAAGCCACGGATCAAGTGTCGGTAATACCGAGGAGAGAATGAACCGTCGGATCACTACATATCGTGACCGTCAGATTGTAAGTTACAAAATGTACAACGGTAAAGAAACACACTTTACCTAACTATATACCTAACTCTATTCTAGACCAAGTTGAACTTAACTATTTCCTATGTGTCGGAATATCCTAACAATACGAGTGGATTGCAAAGCTAGGAGATAAGTAAGGAAGGTGGAAGCTCGACGGACCTATTGTGTGGACCCTAGAGTTGGTGTGCAGATTGGAAGCATCAGAGGACAAGATTGTGTGTGTTGTTGATCACTGACTCAATCAGATTATAGTAGGATTTATTACTGAATTCATGGTAGATACTTCAGTGAGCTATAGTGAGGCTGAGTGACGCTTTCTCAAGTGACCGTGAGGTAAGTACGTAAAGTCTCTGAACACTTGGATTAAAATGCTATTGTGCGAAAAGAGGATTATGTAGCTACATTGATGTTCGAGGCTACGCGAAGTGGGAAAATTTACAGAAATGAAGGAAGTGTGGGACTAGAGACTAGCCCCTTGATTTCACCTCTTCGAAGGGATGAGGAAGAGCTTGCAAATGTATCTTCATGAAGTGCGATCCATTTGATAAGGCATAGGATTCTGCACATACCACTTCTACCCACACCATTGCCAATTTCACTGTCATCACCTCCATCTTTGTCTGTACCACCTCTGCCACCACTGCGTTTTAATATGGCAAGCTCGATAAAGTTGCTTATGTTCAAGAGAGCAGGAAATGAAGATCCGGAGCAATTTTGATTCGTTGTAAAAGTCGTATGGGAAGCGCAGGGAGTTCTAGATGATAATATTAAGAAAGCGACATTGGTTAGCACTTTGCGGGATTGTGCGCTAACCTATTACATCAAGCACTCAAGTGATAATTTGAATGCGAGAATCACGGTTATCCAAGTTGAGCTAACTAGTAAATTTAGTAGGCCAAAGTCAGAAGCACAGTCGATCATTTAGTTCAAAGAGATCATGATGCTACCAAGCGAGACTCCTTGGGAGCTAGATCAGGGGCTAAAGTCCACGATTCGCAAAGATAACATGACTATGACGAATAGACAACACCACAAATGGTTTGTAGCATCACTATCGCTGCATTTGAGGAACGTGCTATCACAGCAAAGGTTAACAACTCAGGCAGAGGCTTTAGAAATCACGATGAGGCTACATGAGACATGTTATAGAAATTTTTTGGAACTTCAACCCCAATCACAAATGTCCATAAACTAAGGGCTCTTAAGTCCCTAAAGTGTTCCTTCACTTCCTAAAGGAACAAGGTCAACTAATTACATCATCTCCTAGAAGTTCTCCACTGAAAACTACTCATAAATGGTCAAATCTGGACCATACTGAAAGCTCAATGCAAAGGGTGTGATGCATATCACCTTCCCAATGTAGAGGGTGAGATGCATACTAATTTTCTCCTCTGTAGGGTGTGATGGTTGGGAATGGACAAATGGAAGGGACAAAAATGCGAGGTGGAAGATCATGGAATCTTCCAGAATCTTCCCCTCTGACACTTGCCTCTCCATTTTCGACCAGGGATGAGTAAGAGATCATCATTCTCCAAATGGAAGCAGGAACTGTCAGAGAGAAGATGCTAATCAGGATCCCAAAAGATGAATCACCTCTCTGTAATCATCTATATATGGATCCCTCATCACAGAGACCTGGAGGCTGGAATTTTGTATCTTATAGAGAAGTGTTGTTGGTATTCTGGTGTACATTCACAGTGTTGGGTGATCTAGCTTTGCTTGAGGTGAAGAAGGGCTTCTTAGCTGGAGGATGATGCTGGGTCATAGCACATGGTTGTAATCTTCTTGCTACTTTTCATCTGAATAAATCTATTCTTGTTTCCTTCCATATTCTTGTGTACTTGTTTATATATGCATGTATATGGTTAATACACATCTGATCCTGTATTATTTACGAATTTAGATCCTTGTTTCTTGCATAGTAGTATGTTGTTGTGATTCCACAGGTTCTTTTGAAGCTGGGCAGACAAAGAAGAAGCGACGAAGCTCTATCAAGAAGGAGAGGAAATCAAACGCAAGACTCAGGTTGGTCTTCTTGATTCTCCTCTTGTCTATTTTCATAAAAGAAAACAATAGTAGACTTCGATTGTTTGTTTCTAAGATAGCCACCCATCTTAGTGGGAATAGTAGCATCCTTCATGACCGCCACCTTGAACCATGTATCGTCAGTTTGTTTTCACCTCCAAAATCATTTGCTTCGTTCTGTGTCGTTGATGTGGGATTCCTTAAGGCCCTCCTGCGATGGGTCGCTTCTTGTTGACATTAGCTCATTATCCAATAAGTTGACTTAGGAAAAACCCTCTCAGTACTTTGAAGCTTGCATGCCTCAATGGCAAGTTTCTCACTTTCAGTGATAGGTTTACATCAATGGCCTTCGACCGAGAGATTTTACGTGGTTTTCGACGCTAAGTCCTTTTCACACCACGTGAATTGTATTGTAGTACCTTGAGGGTCATTGTCATTATTGGTGATTCCTCTCGTGCCTGTTAACAGCTTACATCACTGGCTGGTAATTAGGCGATGTCTTTCCATGTTCGACTCCAGAACATTTTTGCACATGGATCGACTAGTACTCTGAGTGAAGATTGAACGAGTTTTGAAGACCCCGGATCTAGTTTCATCCATCCGGGCTGCGATATATTCAGGAATATAAAAACATCAAGTGTACATCATTGCCAAATAGATAATCATCCAAATCAAAGGATGATGTGTCCATATCATCAGTCTGTCACACAGACGGTTGTCTGTCCAATGTACATGAAAATGAATTTATAAAGCTGAGCATGGGAATGCCCGTCTTAGCTAGATCTTGAAAAAATGTTGTCAAAATAATGTATTGTATTGTATCTTATTACAGGTCACCTCCCAGCTTGGAAAAACTTTAGATCCTCATAGTAAAGCATTTCACCCAACATCAGAAAGATTAACGACCTCATGCTTTAGGGGGCAACTGTTATAGACATTTTTGGGCACTTCAACCCCAATCAGAAATGTCCATAAACTGAGGGCTCCTAACTCCCTAAAGTGTTGCTTCAACTGCCTAAAGGACAGGTAACTGAATTACATAATCTCCCAGAATTCCCACTGAAAACTGCTCATAAATGGTCAAAACTGGACCATATCTGAATGCTCAATGCAGAGGGTGCGATGCATATCAACCTTCCCAGTGTCCAAGTGTGGATGCATATTGATTTTCTCCTCTGTAGGGTGCGATGTTAGGAATGGCGCAAATGGCAGGGACAAAAATGCGAGGTGGAAGATCATGGAATCTTCCAGAAGCTTCCCCTCTGACACTTGCCTCTCTATTTTCGACCAGGGATGAGTAAGAGGTCATCATTCTCCAAGTGGAAGCAGGAACTATCAGAGAGAAGACACTAATCAAGACCCAAGAAGATGACTCACCTCCCTATAATCATCTATATATGGATCCCTCATCACAGAGATCCAGAGGCTGGAATTGTGTATCTTATAGAGAAGTGATGTTGGTTTTATGATGTACATTCATAGTGTTGGGTGATCTAAGCTTTGCTTGAGGTGAAGAGGGCTTCCTAGCTGGAGGATGATGCTGGGTCAGAACATATGGTTGTAATCCTCTTGCTACTTTTCATCTTAATAAAGCTATTCTTGTTTTCCTTCCATATTCTTGTGTACTTGTTTATATCATTTATATGGTTTAATACACATCTGATCTGTAAATATTGATGAATTTAGAATCCTTGTTTTCTTTGATAGTAGTTATGTTGCTGTAATTCCCACGGTTTTTTGAAAAAGCTGGGCAGACAAGAAGAAGCGACGAACTTTATCAAGAAGAAGAGGAAATCAAAACGCAAGACTCAGGTTGGTCTTCTTGATTCTCCTCTTGTCTATTTTCATAAAAGAAAACAATAGTAGACTTTGATTGTTTGTTTCTAAGATAGGCACCCATCTTAGTGGGAATAGCAGCATCTGAGTGGACACTATTCCCGGATAATAATCTCTAAAATCATGTGAAAGGTTACTACAAAGAAGTGTTCAACTAATTTGTCATATATGCCTCTGAAGCTCAACTTGGATAACACTTTGTAGTGGAAGTAGACTAGGAACTTCTCCTCATGAGTCTAGTTCCAATTCATTCCCGGGACAGATACTGTGCACAGATTCTGTCTATGAGAAATGCGAACATATAGAATTTACGTGCCTAGTGTGCTTGTAAAGATTCTTTTGCTCGCCCCACCCGACACTACAACTCAAATGATAGGATATCCACCCAATTGAAAACTCTACCACGGGTAAATACTATATTGAGTGTGTATACCCAATTCTCTTGGAACACCTCAACGTTCTTAATCCCATATAACTAACAATACATAGCTATCAAGTACTGATAGACATCTCTGAGAATCTTCATCGGATAAACTGTAGATGGGCGATGACGGAACTTAGGAGGCTCTCGACATGTTTTGATGACATCAACAGTGTCAAGGGTTTCCCATATTGTGTAAAAATCATCATTTGCATATTCAGTGGACTTGAGTATCTTGTAATATGTCTGCATGTCTTCACCGTAATAGGTAGTGAGCTGACCGCCACTCTCGCTACGTAGAAAAATGTGAGAATCATCCATATGCGTAATTATCCATTCAATTACTTCCGCACATGGTATGACTGGGAACTTGCATGCGATCCTATGCATCCTGGACTTCTTGATATTTATATATGCATGCAAATATTCTAACTCTCTAGGAAACCTCTCCTGCATGAATGTGTTATATATTTTGTTGCAAGTGACCTGTGTACCTTTATCAATGAAGCACTGAGTATCTACGTATATGGGAACATTGGGCCTTGCAACTTCCATAGGTTCTTCAGTGCTTGCTTCTGAAAGTTGTTGGGAGGTCACTTTGCGAGTCGACATGTCTGCAATAGATGATGACAAAGTGGTAAAACTTGCAGCACGAGCACCTGTTTGGGGGAACACACTCATAGTGATAATATTAGCCTAAAACAACCTAACTAAGAAACAATACTTGTAAATCACGTTCAAAGAGCCATCATAGACGATAAATCATGAAAAATTGTGAACGAAAGGCCTAAAATAACTTGCATGCAAGAGAAAATAGGCATGCAAACTAGGAGGGCACAATTTCAAAGCATGAAGAGAACATGCATGGTCATTCGAGGCTTTGTAGTGCACTCATGCACCCAAGAAAGGGAAAAAATCAACTAGGGCACACTGTCACACCTTAAAGGGTCAAAGGGATGGGAAAATGGGCCTTTAGGTCTTCCCTATGCGCCCATGCACTCAAGGAGACAAGGGGAATGCACTGTCACACTCCGATGGGATGAAGGATGAGGTTAACAAGGCTTTGGGTCTTAATAATGTGCCCATTCACTCAAGGTAAAGAATGGTGCACTATAACATGCCGACGGGCTAAATGATGAGACTTCATGGCTTCACAATGCACTCATGCAATCTAAGGTAAAGAGGGTGCATTGTACCACTCTGAAGGGTCAAAGAAAAATGCTTCGTGCCTTCATGATGCGCTTAGGAAGAAAACTTGATCAAACAAGGTGCAATTTTCAAGGTTGATGGGGCTTCAAGCTCAAGAAATGTGCTCTGCATGTTGGAAGCTCATAAGTAAGTTCAATCAACAAGACTTGATGATAATATGAGGAAGAGAAAGATTTGCAAGGCTTTATAGTTATTGTCGCATGCATAGTGGAAGATGGAAGGTTTCGAGAATGTGAAGAGCTTTTGCATGCGATAGTAGATTAACACATGAAACATGAAGATTCAACATAAATTCCAACAAACAAAATGAAAAACAAGTGATCGACAACAAGAAAAGCAAGATTTGGTTGTGAAATCATGAAATCCAATAGAAGTATTTGACATGCAAAACTTACTTGAAGCACTGGTTGATGAAGAACTTCTTGATTCCCCAACTGTGTGCTGATCTCAAATGAAATTATTAGGCTGATTAACTGACTTTATTAAATAAATTAACATGCAAAACTGATTCATGAATGAGTGCCACTTGTCGTCGCATGAAAGGGTTAGTTGAGAGGAGTTAAGTGGGCGCTTATTTACTAGGAGTGCGCCCTCATGCAACAAGTTGGCTCATGCATGAACCTGGATAGGGCACATGTCTTCGACATGAAGGAGTGTGCCTGGGTAGGGTGCACTTGCTCAACATGAAGGGGTGTGCTGAAGTAAGGTGAACTTTTTTAGCCCGAAGGAATGCGGTCAACCCAAGCGCATGTCTTCATCAACTTAAAGTGCACTTTTATTTTGTAAGAGATTTTATTGCTTTTGTTTGCTTTTTCGTGCTTTTGAGTGTTTTTCGAGTGTGTGCATGGTGATAAGGCAAGTTTCTAATTCTAGAAATATCATGAGTTCACCTAACGATGGAATAATTAACTCAAGTGCTTTCTAATGGTTATGTGACGATGCTTAGGAAACATTGACTTAGGAGGATGTGACGCTAGGAGAAAACACATGAATAACAAAACAAGAAACATGAATACACAAGGGGGCTCGAAATGACTGTTACTGTTGGCTCCAAGATTGACACAGGCAAAAATTTTGGAGGGTCGTTGTTGTAATGACAACAGGTCATTAGCATTGCCAGATGGAATTAGAAGCACATTAGGAGTGTGCCATGGAACAATGAGTTTGTATCTATTCACTGAGAGAACAAGTAGCATAAGGATTGTAGCATTGTACATTGGATGCAGGTTTGAATTTGGCAATGGATTCTTGAATTCTTGGGAAGGAGTCGAATCCTGGTACTACTTTTGAGGGTGGAGGTGTGAGCCTTTGGATTCCCTTGTTGTTGATGCAGGCATCTTAGCCTTTTATGTGTTGGTTAAAAAAAATGTGCATATGTGTATATTATTGTAAATATTGTATTGATGTGTGCTTATAAAGCTCCATAGACAATATGATTATTTGTTGGTTGAAGCAAAGGTGCATAAGTATATGTAGTTGTTATAGTAAATATCGTAATGAGTTGTGTTATAAAGCTCCAGTAAATGATATGTTTGTTATGTTTTCAACAATGGTCATTATAAATACTACAGTGAGTTGTGTTATAAAGCTCCATGGGTTGTATATTTTGTTTTCAATGGTTTGTTGGTCATATGTGTCATAAAACACCGAGGATGATGTTCCTCCAAGGGGGAGGGGTTTGTAACAACCCTTGGTTGATTTTCCATGTTAAAAAAAAGACCAAGGTCATGGGACACATATTCTAAGTTGAATGGTGGGAAAACCATCCTAGTGGGGATCACTTTCGGTTTAATTAATGGCTAAGGAAATTGGCAAAGATAGGAAATAATTAACATTTTATTTATGAAAATAGGAGAAAGGAAGTTGAAGAGGCATAGATTTGCATGCGAGGGAAATTGAAGGAAAAATGAAGGGAAATGAAGAAAATAGAGGCCTCAATGGTAAAAAGACTTCTGAGGATCAATTGCTAGCTTTTGTTAGTGGAGCCTTTTGACAGTTTTGTGGTGGAGCCCTAGTTCATTCTCTCATTCTCTGATACTCTTGTACCCTTAGAGAAATATTGGAGCATTCTTGGAGCATGCTTTGATCACTTTAGCATTCAATTACATTAGAGAAAGAAGGAAAAGAAAAATAGAAAAGCATAAGGGAACAATTGGATCAACAACTAAAGTTGGATTGCTTTGCAGGTAACAGGTTGCATGTGCGATTTGCTTATTGATTTTTGGATGCATGGTATATGCATGTGATATTTTGGTTATGTGTTATCATTGGCATGGAGATTTTCTTGGATTGATAGTGGTTTTACCCTAGCCTTTGCAGATCCTGGATAGTCATGGTTTTGTGGGTTTCTTGCACTTTTTTTTTTCTAATTGGTGCTTAGGTTCCTTATGGTTGTGGGTTGGAACCAAACTACGGAAGCCTTAGAACAAATTGGGTTGAGTTACTAGTCCTAGAGCCTAGGTTGGGACAAACGATTTGGTGCCCTTGGTGGGTTGAGTTACTAGTCCCTAGTGCAGGGTTGGACAAATGCTCTAGAGCCCTAGAAGTTTGTGGGTTGAGTTACTAGTTCCTAAAGCCTTGGAAAACTTAGGTAGAGACTGATCTGGTTGATGTTAGTGATGTCTGACCGTAGAGGTGGAATCGATCTGGTTGAGGGTTGAGGTGGTTTGGCCTCTGGAAGCCCTGGTTGGTTTGTCTTGGTTTATTCTATGAGATCCCACATTCATGCTTGGAATATGGTGTGAAGCTGATTGGTTGAAAGAGAGATTTGGTTCAACCCAATTTATGGTTGGATGGTACGTGGAAATCCCTAACTTAGTTGACATTTTTATATGTTAATATGCGACATTTTCTTATTGTGATATATGAGCATTTCTAGTTATTATGTTGGTGATATTATGACTGATTTTCCATGGTTCATATGCTCGTTATTTTCTGCTTATATGATATGTATTATTTATGGCTTTTGTCATGGATTGTTTAGTTATTGATTGGTTGATGAATGTATGGACTAATAAGTGTTGTTGCAGCTATGTGGAGAGGGAATAGAGCCTTCTTGGAGATTCTCAGACGAATCTGAGACTAATATGATCATATATGCATCATGACCTTTAGCTTACATGTCTGCCTTATATTTGATGAAATGTTTAGTGAGTTCTAGGCAGTATAGGTCAAGTTTTTGACTTGAGATTGAATGTTTAGCTTTGATTTCATGTTAATTATGATTCTAGAAAGTCTCAGGAAATTTTGGGTACTGGTCTGGAGGCTGGCCTGAAAAGGTGGCATAGATCCCAGAATTGCATGCTCAAAACTGAAGATTTTAGGTCATAACCACTGTAAACTAGGCTTATGGGTGTGATTATAACCTCATAACTGCGTGCATGCCTTGTTGTGGGCGCGGTTGTGGGCCCAGGGCACAAAAAAAGGGTTCCAACTAAGGGTTTGTTCACCTTGGGTGGTTGGTCACCCTCTAAGTGACTTGTAGGCCCTGTAGGACATCAGTGTGTGGTTAATTTGTAGGCTCCACTTCCTTAACTGGAACTAAGAGGTCGGGTCAAGTCATAGTGACACTTGTTGCATGTTTAGCCCAACAGGCTTGTGAAATTGGGTAAATGTGGGAGGAGGCGTTACACATATTAAGAATGTAATAAATTACACATCTTCTTCTTAATGAAAAATGAAAATATAGGAATTTTATTTATTTATTTATTTATTTTATTTTATTTTTTTATTATTTTTTTTTTTTTTTTTTTTTTTTTTTTTTTTTTTTTTTTTTTTTTTTTTTTTTTATTTATTTATTTATTTTTTGAGAATGGAGAGCGCTGGGGTTTTATCATTTAGCTATGAAGTGATATGTGTCACCACTAGGTTCTTGTTTGCCTCTTGTGCTCATGGCACTCAATGGATTGGTGATCGCGAGCTCTGTTGTGTGTATGGCCCCGAATGTGGTTGTTTCTTGAATCTTCTGGTTGATTTTTGGGCATTTCTTCGTTGCTATATGTCAAAGGCCCCTAAAATCATATGCAGCTTCGACTATGCACATTTTTTCTCTTTTCAGGGCTCTTTCCTTGAATGAAACTAGGTTTCAAAGTGTAGACAAGTGCCCATCCAATTGTTATGACGTTGTCTCCTCATTTTTTTTTGTTGTCATGGTGGGAGGGGCCGGCAGGGTTTCTGTCTTCTCTCCTTTTTCTTACAGTTTCATTTTTGTATAAGTGTCATGTTCGACATTTATGGTAGCCCATGGTGGAAAAGGACAATATTCTCATGGATAGTTCACATACCCATTTCCACGGCTTTGTCTTGGCTATTGAAAAGATAGAGTCTATAAAGAACCCATTTCAAATTTTCATTAAAAATCTATATGGAAAAACCTTGCTTCTTTGGATTAGGGAATCTGACCTGGTAGAAAATTTAAAACAAAGCATTCGAAACAATTTGGGCATCCTTGCATTTTCTCAATGCTTGATATTTGAAGGGAAATTGCTACATAACTCCTTCCAAGTGAAGGACTATTACATTATGAAGAATGCCACTATCATATTAAATCTAAGACTGCAAGATGGAGCCTCGGGGTCCAGAAATCCCAATGGCTCTATTTCATTTAGGGATGCAATGAAAGAAAAGGCGTCAAACTCTGTTAAATAGATTCAAAATATTCTAGCCCCTTATATTGTAGAGCAAATGGAACTTGCTCCAGGCATGGAAGTAAATCTTCCCGAGGTAAACTCTCTCCTATCTACTCTCCAGTCCAATGCTCTCATTTGTAGCTTTAATGGCTTATGGCCTAAATCTAATGCTCTACACCAATGGGTTCTTTTTCTCTTGGACACGCAACTGTGACCTCTATTTATGTTGAAAAGGATTCTTCATTGTTCAATTTGATACATCGAATGACCTAGAGTATGTCCTGAATGAAGAGCCTTGACTCTTCATTATTGGAAAATGCAATGTGGCAGCTTATTAATTCCAATTATTCCTTTACCTTTATACTTGTTTTTGAACTTTATTCTTCTTCTTGTGTCTCTTTATTAGATCTTCTTCATCAAACAAATATCAAGAACAAAACTAAAAAGACAATGGACACAAGAGTTAGGCTCCAAGCCAAGGAAAACCCCTCCAGGGGGGAAAACCCATAAAAATCTTCTCTTCTTATATAATTTGCCTCAAACAGGACAATAAAGACCCAAACCTTAGGCCAAGTCCTTCTCCAAGTACCAAGCCAACTCTTCCAATAGAACCAACTTCTAATTGCAAGTTCGACCACAACCACTTTCCTACAATTTCATCTTGCAACTTCGCCTTGCAATTTCGACCTTGTTGCTACTGTAGAAACCCTAATCCAGCTTCTTCTTAAGTCCTTCCTTGAGCAAGACAACTCCTCTCAAGGTCAATGAGGTCAAGAGTGAGTATTCTTCCTTCAACCAACAAGATACTACACTTCTCTCTTATGCAACTCACACATAAAGTTTTGACCTCCTTTGTAGTTGCAAAATCCCTAGATCTTCGCATGTGTGAGTGAGAGATAAAGAGCCCAAAGACAAGCCTTCTTGTATTACCCTTGCCTTCTGGACCTTCACTGCTCCTTCCTTGCTCCTTATAGCCTTAGATCAAACTTCTTTTCTTGAGATCGAACCTGTGAGTGAGTGAGTGCCAAATGAGGTCAAACTGCTCCTTTATATGGCCTTTCCAAGGGTTAAATTCCCTCCTTTAGGCCAACTTGAAGCTTGTATGACAAATTGTACTTTTGGAGGTTTCTAGGACTTTCTAGACTCAAAATAAATTCATTTAAATGATATATCTTGCCTGAAAAGGTCTTATAAACACGATGTTGACTCTCTTGACTCATGACAATATATCCTATGACCTAACAAACCCTAGAAGCATGAAGAACATGCTTTTACCCAGAATACCATCAATAAGGAGCATGAAACGCATGCTTTATAATAATAATTTTCCTTTTCTTCTTTTGTCTGTTACATAAAATACATATTGAAATGAGTACAAGAACAATTATGAAGACCGAAATTAGTTACATTTCCAACACTCCATCTTAAGTAGGGAGGTATTCATAATTGTACAACTAGTACAACATCATTCTCAAATTGAAGAGTTCTCATAAGAAGAGTTGGATTGATAAGCCAAACTATAAGCAACATCATCATGACCAACATTGTCCTTGAGGCCTAACAAGACAATCTCAACTTCATTCTAGAGCATTATGCTGGGAGGCTTTACGTGTGATGTCGCACTACCTCTACAGGGCACATACCCCATCCAAATCTCCGCAAGGTTTGTCCTTTTAGGACTATTCTTATCCTAGATTTCCATTCCTAAATCCTCAAAGAATATCAGTCCTCTTTGACCACTCTTATCTTGGATACCTACCCCATCCTCAAAGAGTGTTGGTACTTTTCCTTTCTTGGATTCTTTATCCTTAAGGAAACCACACATGCTTATCCAATCCTCCACCACTCTCTCTTCAAGGCCTTCACTTAGACTTACGATCATTAGTCTTGGTTAAGTGCTTGACACTTGAAGAAGAGAATGCACATATAATTTCCAACATCACTCCATCTCAAACAAAGAGGATATCCCTATTCCTTTTTATTAGGGAATAGATCCTCGCTCCTATTCAAGGAGGCTCCTTTACTCCTTCTCAAATCCAAAGGAGATTCTAGACTTCCTTTCAATTTTGGAAAGTCAACAACACAAGCCTTATAGCTTGTCTTTATAAGAGTATCAATTACTCATTTTTCATAGCTACATGGCTCCTTCTTTTCTTCGCATCTCTTATATCAAGATTTATTCCTTCCAAGGTATCATGGAACCATCTTCACTCTTCAATCTCATGATAGGATCTAGGTCACCTCTCTTGCTCATCACTTTCATCTTATCGTCATAGATGAAAGCATTATATTGAGCCTTTTCAAACTTAAAGTTGATCATAGCTTTTGCATGAAAGTGATCTCCCTTATTGACCTTCAAGTTATCTTCTCGCATTGCTACCTTTCAATCCCAATATGAATATATCTTGACTTTCTAATTACCAGGTATCCTATGTTGAGCTTGTCTCAACATTCTTCATATATTCCTGCAATATCCTTTCAGGTAGAAAAACAATATGTTAATAAGATAATCAACAATACTTAAAAATATTATAACCTTCTTGCCCAAGTATCAACATCCTTATGATTCATCTCCACATGAATCTTCCTATATGCATCAAAGTGGCCAAGGATCGAACTTGATTACCAAGTTAGAACTTTTCTTCCAGATATTATACTAGATGTTAATCATTATTCTTACATAATCTAGAGAGAGTCTTAATTCTTTATTCATCCTTGAATAAGCCAAAGTCTTATTTCAAGCATCATATAACTATATACTAAGCATATCTTATGAATGGTTTTCTTTTACAGGATTGTGTACACATGAATCCTATCAAAAGTTTACTTCTAGTATACAATTATATGCTTTCAGTCAATCATCTAGCCATATGCGCTAAAAATGGGTTTGCAACCTGACCCATTACATTCCTTCATCCTTCAGTATTGTTTCCATACTATATGGAATGTATACTACCTTGTCATAATGCTTCTTGCAAGAACCTTCCAAAATGATGATTCTTATAAGATCACGATGATCCACGTTAGCAAGATGACTACCTCTAACATAATGTTAGATAATGCATGGATGAACAATATGCAAAATGGTCTATCTATTCTATCTTTAAAGACTAGATGATTTCTACAAAGAAATTTAACCAAGTAGACTCTAAGTATGCTACTATTACATGCTTTTGTCTATGATGCTATACAAAACCAAGATTCTTCTAGAGTAAACAACAAGGCATACTATTCTAAAGGAAATACTAATGTTTATAAAGAACTTGACAAACAAGGTTTCTTTGTAATGCCTCCTCCCACGTTTACCCGCTTTCACAAGCTCTCTAGGGTAAACATGAGATGAATGTCACTATGAGATGACCCAACCTCCAAGTTCCAGTTATGAAAGTGGGGCCTACAACTGAAATACATACTACCACCCCTCAGGGTCACTAGATCACTCAATAACTTGAAAACAAATCCTAGTGATCAAACCCTGAGATGGAACTCATTTTCACAAGCTTGACACCCCAACAACACCCATGACAATGTGTATGCAATTATGAGGCTCCAACCACACCCATAAGCCTTCCTACATGTGGTTATGACCCAAATATTCCAGTTTTGTGCATGTAGTGGCTAAATCTATGCCATTTTTTCAAGTTAGCCTCCAGACCACTACCTAGAATTGCTTATAACTTTCCAAAAACACAACTACAATGATAATAATTCCAACCATTCAGAACTTAAGCAAGATATTGACCTAGACACATCTAATACATGATACTCATTTGATCAAACATATGATGAACATTGAAGATACAAGTCATAAATGCATATATGATCATAAACTTTTGAACTTCATTTGAGAATAACCAAGAAGGCTTTATTCCCTCTCAAGCTAGCTACAACAACACTTATTAGCCTATGCATTCATCAACCATTCAATAACTTGTCAAATCATGAAAGAAATTTCTATTAAGAAAAATCATATAATTGTGCATATACCTAGAATAGAATCCATGAAAAATTAGCTATAAAATCAACACGTTAACAAGTACAAGTGCTCATAGATATCAATAGAAAAATAACTCATATTAACATAGGCAAAAGCCAACCAAGTAAGGGACTTCCACGTACCACCCGACCATAGATTAGCTGAACCAAAATCTTTCTTTCATCCAATCACCCTCGTGCCATATTTAAAGCATGAATGTGGGATCATATGGGTTAAACCAAAATAAAACCAACCGAGGTTTCTAGAGGTCAAACCACCTCAACCCTCAACCACAATGATTTCACCGATCCGGTCTAGAAATCACTAATACCAACCAGATTAGTCTCTTCCCAAGATGTCTAGGGCTCCAGGGGTTTTATGTCAACCCACATCCTAGGGAACCAAAGCTATTGCAGGGCCCCAGAGATCTCCCATTTCAACCCAAAAGCTCCAGGGAATCCAAATTGTTATAGGGCTCCAAAGATTCTATCCCAACCCATAGCCATAGGACTTGAAAACCAATAAGAAATCCAAATAAGGAACCCACTACATCATGGATATCTAGGAAATGGCAAGGCAAGGCTGAAACCATTGTCAATTTAGGAAAATTCCATGCCAATGACAACAAAATAACCAAAGAAACAAATGCATGTACCATGCATCCAAATCTCAACAAGGCAATCACACATGCAACCTATTACTTGCAATATATCCCTGTTGTAGTTGTTGATCCAATCTTCTTTTCCACTGCCCACCAATTCCTTGCTTGCTTTCTCCAAGTTCAAGTGAATGCTAGAATGATCCAAGAATGCTCTAAGTGTGCAAGAGTGTATGAGAGAATGAACAAGTGTTGAATCAAAATTGTCAAAAAGCTATCAACTATTTCTTTGATGCCTTTTTATCATTGATGTCTCCTTTTTCTTTCATTTTCTAGCAATAAAGGCTTGAGATTGTTCCTCTAATCCAATGCCATCCTTTGCCTTGATCCTTGTTTCTTCCAAGATGCATTGTGCCCATAAATCATCAAAAGGAGTTGAATCTTTCCTATAGTAGATGTTTTTTGCAAAGTTGCTCCATTATGGTGGTAATGCATTTAGTACACATATGGTCATTTCAGAATCAAAATTTGTCTCTCCAAGCCCTTGCAAGTGATCTATTAATTGAGAGATCTTCATTAGAAAGGATGCCATGTCCTCATCCTTTGATTTCTTCATTTTATATAGCTTATTCCTCAAATACATCTTTTGTCCTAATGTACTTACATAGTAAAAATTCACTAGCTTATTATACATAGCCTTATAAGTTTCCAAATTTGCAACAAATAGAACAAGAGGATCCTTAATGGATCCAATGATGATTCTTTGTGACCTTACTTATCCTTTCTTTTACTTTGCCAGTCCTTGAGTCTTGTCTTTGTTGGGTTCAATAATTCCACCAGTAAGATATTCCATTACCTCATGTTTTGTAAGTGTCAGGTCAATCCTTTTCTTCCATGCTAGGAAATTTGATGCTCCAACAAACTTATTGATTTCCTTGCAGAAAGAACCCATATGACTTGTAGAATTAGACATATATTAATAATATGATACTTAATTGAAGATCAAATAATGTAGAGAAGGATATGAAGGTCGATTAGGAAAAACACACAGAGCTAGGGTTTGCAGTAGGAGAACAGTGTTGGGCACCATGGAGAGGTGAAAGGGGGGGAGTTCCACTCCCTCCTACAGTCAGGCAGTCTCCAATCGATTCAAGAAACCATTGGAAGCTGAAACCGGGGTTTTAGGAAGAGGGAAACAGGAAAACAAAAGCTTACAGGGGCAGGTAGATACACAGGAAGAAGTCAGACGATAGAAGCGAATAGGAGGAGATAATCAGAAATCTGACCCAAAAAATTGGACTGGACCATGTAAGCCTAGGGCAACCATCACACCCCGAGTGGTGTTAAGTGATCCAACGCTACATGCGCATAGGGAGCACATGGCGACTTATGCAGTGATATGTAAATTCATGGGGTTATGGCCAACATAGAAGGTTTTATATGCATGGATAAAGAATCATTGGAAACCTAAGGGAGATATAGATCTGTACCTTGGATTCAAGGGTTTCTTCACAGTGGTTTTTACAAACATAGAGGATAATGACAGGGTTTTTGAAGGAGGACCATACTTCTATGCTACTGCAGGCCTTTATATGTGGCCATGGGTGATGAATTTTGTGCCGCAGCAAGAGACATTCACTTCGGTGTTGGTATGGATAAGGCTCTATTCCCTACCTCTAGATTATTGGTTGCCAGAATCATTAAAATCCATAGACAATAAACTAGGACATTTTTTTAAAATATCAGAGGCCACAATGCGAGGAAAATATACCTCCTTTGCCCGAATATGCGTAGAGATGGACCTTTCTAGAGCTCTACCGGATGAAATAATTCTAGAAGTATATGATGAAGAATGGGTGCAAGTGGTGGACTATGAGCATGTTCCTTTCAGATGCCGTAAATGCCATGAACACGGGCATCTCTTCAGAGACTGCCCCTTAAGCAAAATGGAGAGTAGAATTAAAGCAACCTCAGGGAAAGAAATTGAAAGCTTTAACAAAGTGGGGAGTAGAGGTAAAGGAGGGTGAAAGAACCAGAATAAAATCAATGAGGAAAAGCAACTTAGTCATAATAGGTTGAAGGTATTAGAAGAAGAAGAGGAGCACGATAAAACGAACCAGATACTGGAGGATAGCCCTGTGGAAAAGGAAAAGGATGATAGCATGAAGGATATACTTGAAAACAACCAACAAAAGGAGGATTTGCTGAACACTATGGAACTTGACAAGGACCAAGAGATGACCCCGAGCGAAGTGGGAACAGAGGATCATGAACTGTAGGATATTCTTGAAAGGGAACATCTCGATCTGGAAAAGTTCCTGGAGCAGGGAACTACCAAAGGAATGGATTCACTACCTCAAGAGGAGTTTAATAGAGTGCAATAGCTATTCCTATAGAGAACCCAGGCAAAAGGTTCAGGGGTCAAAAGAAACCATGATAGTCAGCACGACGAAGGGGTTAAAACAATGGAGGCAACATTGGGACAAGCTCCCAAGAACCCAGGTAGGAAAAGGGGAAGGAAAAAACAGAATGAGCTGCTCATAGAGTGTGGAAAATTCATGATCAACTCAGGTAAGATGAAAGACCTAACTAGTTACTCATTTACAAATCTTTGTTAATGAAACTTACAACATGGAATATTAGGGGTCTAGGAAGTAAAAGGAAACAAAGAAATCTCAGCAATAGAATGAAAGAAGAAAAACCAGATATGGTTTTTATCCAGGAAACAAAATGTTCAATAGATAAAATAAGAGAGATACACAGCAAATGGCTTATTAAATATGAATATCTAGAAGTTAAAGCAAACAAAGCAGCGGGAGGAATTCTCACACTTTGGAACCCTCAGAAACTTGGTAGCTTAGATGCTAAAGCATCAGGAACTATCTATCAATGGTCATCCAACCTTTGGGGGACAAGGAAGTTTATTTTCTCACAAATGTATATGGTCCACAAAAGCTAGAAGATAAACTCAGACTTCTAACCTCATTGGAGGAGTTAAGAGAAATACATCCGGGTATCCCCTGGATTCTAGGAGGGGACTTTAATATGAACAGGTCTCTATCAGGAAAAAAAGGTGGGACCAGATCACTAGGCAGAGATTCCATAGCATTTCAGAATTTCATAAACAACATGAGGCTAGTAGATATAGAGACAGGTAATGGTATCTTCACTTGGAATAATAAGAGGGGAGGATCATCTCAAGTGGCCTCTAAACTTGACAGATTCATTAGCTTGGAGGACCTTATCCTCATAGGCCATAACTTGTTAGCTATGATACTTCCTTTTGGAGGCTCGAAACACTGGCCTACACAACTTGAAGCGTCCTTTATAGGAACTCCAAGAAATAGACCTTTCAGGTTTGAAAAGATTTGGCTTACCCATCCTGACTTCATCAAAAATATTGAAAAATGGTGGACAAAAGATACGCAAGTTCAGGGTACTAAAATTTTCCTTCTGCATCAGATATTGAAACACGTCAAACACAGGCTTAAAGATTGGAATAAGAATGAATTTGGAAATATATTCGAAGCTAAAAAAGTAGTTGAACAGAAACTACAGGAAATTAACCAGACCCTCATCACAAAGGGCTTCACCGAGGAGAGTAAGGAACAAGCTGACTATGTTCAACAGGAATGGGAAGGCTTATGCAAGCAAGAGCAGATCTTTTGGAAATAGAAATCGAGGGTACAATGGTTAAAAGAAGGAGAAAGGAATACAAGGTTTTTTCACAAATCTACCATGGATCATAGGTCTCATAACATGATTTCAAAAATCAAAGATACTCAAGGAAAATAGATCACTGCACACCAAGAAATAGAAACTATTCTAGTTCAACATTTCCAAGGCATAGCCGAGGAGCCTCACATAGACAGATCACAATTTATCAAGGAATTCACAAAGCACATTCCTAAGCTAGTGACAAGAGAAGACAATTATAATCTTAACAGGTCAGTGAATGAAGAGGAAATCAGCGAAGTCATCAAAGAAATGCAAAATGGGAAAGCTCCAGGTCCAGATGGTTTCAATGTTGACTTCTTCAAATCATGCTGGGAAATAGTCAAGCAAGATATCCTCGATGTGGTGGAGGACTCAAGGATAATCAAAATTGTTCTGAAGGCGCTCAACACCTCTTTCATAGCCTTGATTCCAAAGTAGGAGAATGCTATCACACCAAATAGATTTAGACCCATAACATTATGCAATGTGGTGTACAAAATTATTTCCAAAGTAACTGCGAATAGACTTAAGCCCCTTCTCCCAACTCTCGTGTCTAAGGAGCAAATTGGATATGTGGAAGGCAGGAAAATTCTTAATAACATCATTCAAGCTCACGAGCTGGTTCACTCACTTAAGAGCAATAAGCAGGCATGCATGATCATTCAACTTGACCTAGAGAAGGCTTATGATAAGCTGAGCTGGGCATACATCAAGGAAGTACTGAGAGCATATGGCTTTGACCATAACTGGATAAGATGGGTAATGGCCCTTGTAACCACCTCAAGTTTTTCAATCCTGCTAAATGGCTTACCATCCAAGACCTTTAAGCCCTCGAGAGGACTCAGACAAGGAGATCCTCTCTCACCCTTCCTCTTTATTCTTATGATGGAAGGCTAGGCAATGTGATTAAATATGCCAAACTAGAAGGCAAAATCCAGGGTCTTAAACTCACTATAAATGGGGATGCCTTGACCCATCAATAATTTGTGGATGACACCATGCTGCAAGGTACACCCACGGTCAAGGAAGCTCAAGCCTTCAAACAAATCTTGAACGACTTTGCGATGGCTGCGGGGACAGAGGTAAGCCTAAACAAATCAAAGATTTTCTTTTTTAATACTGATATTGCTATTCAGAGAAACCTCACCAAAATTCTAGGCTTCCAAAGAGATATGCTACCCTCCAAATATTTGGGAGTACCTCTAATAGACAAACCTCTAAGCAAGGCAGTTTGGGAGCCCATTACTAATAAATTACAGGACAAAATCTGGAAATGGACAAATAGGTCTTTGAATTTAGCAAGATGGCTAGTGCTTACAAAAGCTATCCTACAAACTGTCCCCATCTTCAAGCTTTCAACCCTTCCAGCTCCTAAAGGAGTAATGCAACACATCGGAAATATCCAAAGGGATTTTCTTTGGGGCAAAGGGGAATAGAAAAAGAAATGGGCTTTGGTAGCTTGGGATAAGATATGTAAACCAAAGAACATGGAGGTTTGGGACTTGATGACCCTGAAACCCTAAACAAAGTCTTGGGGGAAAAACTATGGTGGAGATGGCTAAAAGAATCGGTTTCCCCTTGGGCCAAAGTATGGAAACAGAAATATGCAAACAATTGGCAAGAAAGGGATTACATTAGGATGCCTGGACTCATCAAAGGCTCCCACACTTGGAACAAAGCTTGGGAGAATAGAGCCATAGTTCATAAACACAGTTTCTGGGAGATCAGAGATGGAAACCTTGCATAGTTTTAGGAAGATAATTGGCAACAAGAACCTAAACTATTAAAAGAAGAATTTTCCAATCTCAAGAATGATACTAATGATAAAGGGTTACTTAGAGTAAATGACTTTTGGGAATAGGATAGAAGTGATGGAAAATGGAGAAAATGGAAGAACCTAGTATACAGTGATGACTCCCCGTTGAAAGCCCAGGTAGAAGCTCTTACAGTCATCTTGGAACAGAGAAAGATTATGAAATCAACATCTTTAGACCAACTAAGATGGGGTAAAAACATTGAAGGCAACTTTAACCTCAAAGAGGCCAAGCGAATAACCCTGGGACTCGACTTCCCAAACCTTGATAAGGTATGGAAGGACCTATGGAAGAACCAAAACTGAATGAAAATTAAACTATTCATGTGGTTAGTGCAACATAAAATTTTTTGACTTGAGAAAACCTTAGGAAAAGAGGGGTAGCCGGTCCATCTAGATGCCAACTATGTGAATTACAAGAAGAAACTATGGAACACCTTCTCAACCTTTTCCCATTCACCTCCACCTTGTGGAATTGGGTGGCTTCAATCTTTAGACAAACAGACAGGGACATTGGCAACATCACCAGTACTTTGAAGATTTGGAGGAAAAATTTCTCTACAAATGAAATAATCAACAAAGCGTGGGCTTTGGTTCCAGGCTTTATAATCTGGGATGTCTGGAAAGAACAGGATTGGGTCACCCCATAGCATCATGGCTCAGATTATAAGACAACTCAAAGAAATTGTAGGAACCCTCATAAAAAAACCTCCCTGAAAACCAACCTTAAGATCAAGATGAGTAGATACTTCTAAAGTTGGGGCTGCAGGGGCTTTTTCCCCAGGGCACAAACAAGACTATAAGTCATATAACAGTTGATAAAGAATTCTGGCAAACTCCACCTCAGGGTTTTATGAAATGCAATATATATGGAGCCTCAAAAGGAAACCGTGGTATGGTTGGTTATGGAGGAGTCATAAGAGATGAAAAGGCTTTCATAAAAACCATCTTTCACAGTCATTTGGGGAAGGCCACCAATAATATGGCAAGGCTCATGGCCATGGAGCATTGCCTAGAAATCTTGAGGGACTCAAATTTACATAACACCATAATTGAAGCTGATTCCGAATTGATAATTAATTCGGTCAAGAAAATTGGCAATGGCTCAGCACCAGACAAAGTGTCGAGACACTGGAGGTTACTACAAGTCTATCAACGTATTCAATCCCACCTGCAAACCATGAGAACCCTTAGTTTTATCCATGTGCATAGAAAAACCAATAGATTAATGGATATTTTGGCAAATGAAGGCGTTCTCTGTTCTAAGAGAAATATAAGATATGACTGGATAGGGACCCCCCAAGGACATTTGCAGGAAGAATGTTCTAGACAGGCGACCTTAGATAGAGAGTTATATCATAGCAAGGAAAATAAGCAGGATGAAGATTGATGGAGACAGAGGAATTTTGGTCCACAGGGGGAAGCAATATATGGCAAAGTGCGAGCAAGAGGTCAGGTACCCCTCTAAAGTCTGCATTTGGTTTTTGAGCGGGAAAATGCTCCCGAAACTATATAAACTTATGGTTCTCGGGTGGGAAACTATAAACAGGACTAGTCTTTGCATGGACCCTAATTACATTAAGAAGGGCCTTTTAATTAATTGTACTGCGGACTCATTTAAAATGGTGGCAGGACGGAGAAATCGCAGCAAGCCCATGAATTTTGCGTGGATAACAACAAGAAGGTTAACAATAGAATTGGACCCGAAATTACTTGGGCGGGATATTTATTAAGCTTCGGGTCCGATATAGCGGTTAAGTTCCGTGTTAGTCGCATAGTCACATCAGGATCGCACGCTTCTAGTGGATTTCGAGCAGGTAAAATGCTCGTGGGTTTTCTCCCCAGGTGGACCCGAAATGTGGTCTTATTGGGTCCGAGCAAAAGGATAAGGGGTAAGCATGGTCTACGAAGGATATTTTGTAATGTTTTGTGGGCCCTCGGCTCGATGTATGAGATTCTGGCTTGGTAACAATGGTTATGGTTGGCTCGACATATAGGTTGGCCACACCTCCTTTGTTTATTATGTACATTATGTAACTTTTTTTAGATAATGGAATAGAAGGACCCACTCTTGCTTAAGCAAAAAAAAGATACTTAATTGAAGATCAAGAGTCTTCTCTTTTCTTGATGATGTCTCAAATTATCTCGAGCTTTTCAAGATCTTTAACAAGACTTCAATAACAACTTCTAGAATGATGACACCAAATCCTTTGATGCTTCCTTCAAGGATGTCTTCCAATGAGCCTTCAAATAACTCTTTTTCAAGAACAACAACCTTATTGTAGTATTCTTATTCAAGATTTTTCTGATGAGGACCTTCTTCTAGATCAATAGGTCTTCCATTTTCCCCTTATCAAATCCTTCTTGTGTCCACAAGGTGATCCTTCCAACAACCTTCTTATTTAGCTTAGCTCTGATACCATGTTGGAAAATGAAATGTGACAACTTATTAATTCCAAATTTTCCTTTACCTTAATACTTGTTTGTGAAATTTATTATTTTTCATGTGTTTCTTTATTAGATCTTCTTCGTCAAGCAAATATCAAGAATAAAACTAAAAAGACAATGGACACAAAAGTTAGGCTCCAAGCCAGGGCAAAACCCATCCAAGGGGAAAAACCCAGAAAACTTTTCTCTTCTTATAAAATCTACTTCAAATGAGACAACAAAGATCCAAACCCTAGACCAAGCCCTTCTTCAAGTACCAAGTTGGCCCTTCCAACAAAACCATCTTATAACTCCAACTTCGACCACAACCACTTTCCTGCAATTTCAGCCTGTAGTTGCTACATAAACCCTAATCCAACTTCTTCTTGAGTCCTTCCTTGAGCAAGACAACTCCTCTCAATGTCAATAAGGTTAAGAGAGAGTATTCTTCCTTCGAGTAACAAGATAATGCACTTCACTCTTTTGCAACTCGAACTTGCAGTTTCAGCCTCCTTCATAGCTACAAAAACCCTAGAACTTCACATGTGTGAGAGAGAAAGAGCTGAAAACAAGTCTTCTTGGATTGCTTTTGCCTTTTATAACTTCACTCCTCCTTCCTTGCTTCTCTAGCCTTAGACCCAAATTCTTTTCTTGAGATCGAACTTGTGAGTGAGCGAGTGCTAAATGAGGTCAAACTGCTCCTTTATATAGCCTTTCCAAAGGGTCAAATTTCCTTCTTTAGGCTGAGTTGAAGCTTATAGGGATGAATTGTACTTTTGGAGGTTTATAAGACTTCCTAGACTCAAAATAAATATTTTTACAAGATATATCTTGCTCGGAAGGGTCTTATAAACATGATGTTGACTCTCTTAAATCATGACAATGTATCTTATGACCTAACAACCCTTAGAAGCACAAACAACATGCTTTTACATAGAAGACCAACAAAAAGGAGCATGAAACCGATGCTCTATAATATATTTTTTGTTTTGTTTTGTTACATAGGATATATATTGAAATGAGTACAACAACAATTATGAAGACCAAAACTAGTTACATTTCCAACATTCATTACCCCATGGTTCCCTGAATTTGATGCGACAAATATGGTGGTCACAACCATGCATGTTTGGGTGAGACTCCCAAATCTCCCGCTTCCTTTCTGGCACCATAAAGTCTTAGAGGATATTGGAAATACTTTGGGAAAATTTAAAAATGTGGATTTAGAAAGAAAAGAAAAAAGGTCTCTTCTCTTTTGCCAGAATTTGTCTTGAGATAGGCCTAAGCAAGGGTCTACCTGACCACATTCAACTGAATCATAAAAACTGCAAATGGACCCAAGTTTTAGATTATGGAAACACGATCGTACATCTTTTCAAATGGGTCACTTGTAGAACTCATGCCCACAAGAAAAAAAAAATTCAAAAAAGAAAAAGAGGCCAGTTTGTAAGCCAAAAGGGTGGCAGGTATCCGAGCCACAACTATCAGAAGAAGAAGAAGAAGAAGAAGGAAATATGGAAATTCATCTAAGAAATACAAATGTGGATGTACAAGTAAAACATGGAAACTAGGTAGAAGAGGATACCATGGAAAGGTCTGAAAGTGCAGCCCAAAATCATATGGGAACCATCTCAATAGAGATTTAGGCACTTGATGGGTCCAAGGTTACAAAACAAGCTCATGTTTCTGAGAGTTCAGACTCTGATAAAGAACCCACACCATCGTCATCAGGAAGAGATCTGGCGTTGGTTCTTGTTGAACCAAACTCGGAGGGTTGGAAGAAAGTGCATAAAAGGAAAGGCAAAAAAGAAAAGTTAGCTTTGTTTCCACACTCAGCTTTGTAGGTTTTCTTGATTACATTTTCTCTATATGTTATTTTTTCTCTATAGCTCAATGCCATGAGGCGTATTTCCCTAATGCGTTAAACATATACAAAATGTAATTTTGTTCTTTCTTTTTGATGAATAAAATTACATGTGTCTTTTTCTCTAGAAAAAGTTACTTTATGTTTCTCTATATAAAGTTAACAAGAAATTATGTTATTTAATATGGATATTGAAATATTTTATTTATGAGTGGCACAAAGTTTTTGTTATTAATATAATTTGTTGGGTTGAGAGGCACTCTTCAACCTATGGAAGAGATGTTACATAAAACAAACTATAAATAAAAATAAAATAAAATTAATAATTAAATTAAAATTGAGGTAAAATAATCAATTTACTGTTGGCGGTTTTGGGCTCCGAGTTTTCAAAACTCATGGTTTTATCAATAATATTCTTATGTAAGAAGAAATATATATGTGTGTGTGTGTGTGTGTTAAACTAACCTAAACCCATCTTAACTCCGGATCTACCAAGCGCCTAGAGGGATCAAATCTCTTGAGGTGCAAACATCTTTTAGTGTGAAAATATATTTGATCCCCCTTGATGCTTGGTAGATCTGTAGTTAAGATTGGTCTAGGTGGGTTTTAAATATTACATGTCAATTGAACATAGAATGAATTACACATCATATAGTATCAATAATATTATTTTTACGTATAACTTGTTAACTCCATATCAAATAGTGAATGAATGAATTACACACCAGCCTTAGTCCATCCTAACTCCAGATCTACCAAGTACCGAGAGGGATCAAATCTCTTGAGTTGCAAGCCTATTTTAGAGTGAAAAGAGATTTGAGCCCTCTCGACACTCGACGCTTGGTATATCTAGAGTTAAGATGGATCTAGGATAGTTTAAAGTTATTATGATATGTGTGTACAAACTACTCTCCATTTTATACTTTTTTTTCCAAAGAAAAAATCGAACTTTTTATAACCAAAATAAAAAGTTACATAGTATATGCCTAAGCATTCATTTTGTTGTATGATTTGAAAATCATAGAGCTCCACAGGATGTGACTATTAGTCTTGTCCAAAAAACATGAAGGAAAAGATAACCACTGATCTGAAGCATGGGCCTCCTCATATCAAGGAAAACAACTCCTGTCCCTAGCTCAAAAAACAATGTATACCAGATTACTATAGTGTTTGAAAGTCTCCATGAAAGGGAAAAAATGACGCTTTCACTCTTCGGGTCTCCTCATAGAGGAAAACAACCCAAACAGGAAGGAAAACAAAAACATCAGAAGTCTGAAATTTTAAAAAGATCATAAAAATAGTGACATATGAGATAATAAAACTAGAGTCAGTTGAAAACAAAAAATTCAAGCTGTGTTATAGGCCTAAAGAGTCCATAGTAAGAGCTGGCTATGTATATGGTGGCTGATCTGACACACGGATCTCTCCCTGGTCCTCGTCCTTTATTCTCCAACTGCCCATATCTTGTTGCAGGCCCTCTTTAGAATGCCTGTCTGCTGCATCATTGCGATCCCGTGAAGATGTTCCTGTGAATAAGCCAACATAGAAGCAGTTTAAGGGCAAACAACTCCGCAAAATTATTTGTACCAGTTCCTAGGCCCACTGAGGCTTTAAGGCACCTGTTTTGGTTTATGTGTATTACGAGCCTCACTCCTGCTCTATTACTCTCTATTTTATACTGAAAATAAATTTATAAAATTTTCATTAAAATATATTTGTATATTCAAAAATGTTTTAAATCGTTTTTATTGATTTAAAATGTGGAACATACTCTCATATATAGTTGTATAATAATTGAATTTAAAGTGGTAATTTAACTTTTCTACATTTTAAAACCTTTTTTGAGTATATTCTTTTAACTAATTTTACTTACTTTTAAAATTGTAGGAAACTATTGAGATCATCACAATTAAATTAATTTCTAAACGCACAAAATTAAATAAACCTTTTCTCAGTAATGAATTTTCCTTGAGTTATAATATCTTAAACAATATTCTAGGAGAACAACTCAGAATTTAATTTAAAAAAAGGCCAGCATATTACCCATTGTCAAATGTTATCATTAATGTAAGTATCATTTTGAGAGAAATGGTACTCAACATATCAATTTTCAAACTTTGAGAATTAGGGTTTCGCGTGAAGAATGCTTACTCGGAGAAGCTCCACAACAGATCATTCATAGTGGAAAACAATGGTGGGAAGAGTTTTTGGGTCGATGAGATCTTCATTACTGAGAGCTTCCCATAGATAATCTTTTGATGACGACGGTGGTAAATTTAGGTAGATCATCTTCTTAGCATGGCGCTGGTAAATTGAAATTACAAATTGGTAATTTGAAATCCTCAAAGGCCTCCTTCGATCACCTAGTTTTTCGTTTGTAGAATTTTTAGTAGATAGAGTTTTAAAAATAGAACATAAGTTAAAATAAATTATTTTATTTTTTAAATGTTAAAATATAGAAAATTCATTAGGGGAGGCACGAGAGGGAGGGTGTTTATTTAGCCTTGATGGAAAATTTGTGTTTCAATTTGCTTGGGGTCTTGGTATTGCAACCAACAATCAAGTTGAGTTCCTAGCTTTATGGAAAGGTTTGAAACTAGCTCTTGCAAAGAAATTTTAGAGCTTATTGATTTTTGGCGATTCAATGCTTGTTATCCAACAAGTTATTAAGGCCAAGAAAGTGCCATGCTTAGATCACCCTCCCATTCTACAAAGTATTTCCCTAATTGCCTCTCAATTTGAGTGTCTGAAGCATATTCATGTGTATAGGTACTTAAATTTTGTGGCGTATGTCTTGGCAAAAAAAGATCAACTCTTGGACAAGGCAAAAATAGAGATAAATTATGGCATAATTAACTATGTGCCTATCCCTTAGTCATGTTTAGAATCCCAAGACATTTTAACACCATTCATATGTTTGCCATAATTGGAAATTTACTTCGCCTTGGGTTGAGATCACGTGCCTCCCATTCGACCTAGCCCTTAACATGATTAAAGAGATTGGAGTGTGTAGTGATCCAACAACATCCCAATTTTCAGCCACAAATTTTCAAAAAATTTCCCTAGTGGCACATTCCTCATAACAAGTGGTACGCGTTCATAACTCTTCTTTGCTTGGAGTGGTATATATATATTTATTTCATCCTTCGTTGGAGTTGGTGGAGAACACTGTAGATAAGACGATATATTCATTGTGTAGTGGGTTGGATTTTATTTTTTCGTCTTGTAACTCCCATCATCAGTTTTCTTAGTGTCCTCCCGAGGAATTTGGTCTGGCTGTGGATTCTATGCTTCCATTGGGCTTATGGCAGAGTTATAGCATGAATTATTTAAAGGTTCCTCGGGCTTCTATGGGATGCTGATCTTCACTAGTTTTAGAGAATGATTTAATCTAGTTGGTGTGTTACCTACTTGCACTCAGTGGCTCTCTTGGACATGGAAAAGCCTTTGTCGATTATGGAGCATGATAATGATCATTTGTTGCGTGATAAGATTTTTGGCTGTGCCAAAGCTTTGCTGGAAGCAAGGAAGCAACAGGATGATATGCCAAAAGAAACGCCAATATTTTCAGCTCCTCTTGGAAGCCAGGCTACTTCTTCACTTAAGAAATATGGAGTATTCCCTAAATGGTTTGGGTGAAGAGGTCCTTTCTCTTAGTGCTCAAGTCTCGATATTAGAAAATATCATGTCTAGAAGTGCTTATTTTGGCTTGGGAGGCAATGGTTCCAACACTTATCCTGAGAAGAAAAACCACGTCATCCGCGGGGAGCTGATTCTCTTGGCAACGATCAAAGTTGATGGTTTGGATCAATGACAATTTTTGTTGGTTTTTCTTATTTTCCACTGTTGTCTCATGTTATTTTTCAAATATAGTCTAATCCTTAAGTCTTCTTTTTGTTGTGTTCTTAATAAAAGTGTTTTTAGTATAAGCAAGAAATGCAACTCTAGAGTTGGCATAATGTTTGTACTTCTCTATGGTCAAATATCAAAATGTTGTGGTAATAGTTATGGCCCATAATCTAGTCGTTATTAATACAAAACCCTTAATATATATATATATATATATATATAATTGTAAATTTAATAAGGAAAAAGAGCACAACTTGGAACAGGAATAAGAACTCCAGTTGGAAATAAGTGGCACCAAACGAACTCACAGCCCCAAAGGAGTGGATTCAGACAAGGAACAACCAACAAACACAATGGAAAACCAGCTTGCCATTATTGATTCCACTCACAACACTGATGGTTGGCGAAAAGTGGAGAAGAAGAAGGGCAGGAAAGCTTAGGTCAGCTGGGTTATTTGTTTCTTTTTTCTCGCTTTCCTGATATCAGAAACAACTCATTTTGCTTTCTTCTTTTAGGCAGAAATGTATCCTGTGGGCTCTATGATCTGCTTTCATACAACCAAATTGAATGCTTAAGTGCATATGCTAATAAAAAGTTCGATTTTTATTTGGAAAAAAATATATATATATATTGTAATCATAAAAATTTATAAATTATAATTATTAAACAAATTCTTTACAAAATTTGTTTGCTATAATTGTAGCACCATTTCATAAAATATTTGAAACCTCGATTTTAGGCATCGACTAAGTCGAATAGTTTCATAGATTTCATTATACTATGGCATATCTATATCTACATATATTTTTAAAATTGCATGAACATATTGATATCATAATTAAATTAATGTATAAAAACACAAAATTATATTGATATCATAATTAAATTAATGTATAAAAACACAAAATTAAATAAACCCTTTCTGAGTAATGAGTTCTCTCTAATTATAAAATCTTAAGCAATATTTTAAGAGAACAACTCATAATTTAATTAAGAATAGTTTCATAGATTTCATTATACTATGGCATATCTATATCTACATATATTTTACTTACTGTTAAAATTGCATGAACAGAGTGATATCATAATTAAATTAATGTATAAAAATACAAAATTAAATAAACCCTTTCTCAGTAATGACTTCTCTCTAATTATAAATTCTTAAACAATATTCTAAGAGAACAACTCATAATTTAATTAAAAAAAATTCAACATATTACCCATTGTCCAATGTTATCATTAATATAAGTATCATTATGAGAGAATTGATACACAATATATTAATTTCTGAACTCTGAGAATTAGGGTTTCGCATGAAGGCTGCTTACTTGAAGAAGCTCCACAACATCTGAAGGTGAAGATCATTCACATTGGAAAAACAATGGTGGTAAGAGTTTCTAGGTCGATGAGATGTTAAATACTGAGAGCCCACAAAGAATCTTCTGAGAATGACAGTGGTAAACTCTGGCAAACAATCTTCTACACATGATGGTGGTAAATTAAAATTAAAAATTGGTAATTTGAAACCTTCAATGCCTTAAGCCTCCTTCGATCGCTTCCCTCGACTGGTAAATAGCACTCAGAGCCCCAACCAAATATTTCTCTTTGCAAAAAAGGAAAATTCATTGGGAGAATACGATGGGAAAAACCGTGGGTTAAGAAAATCATGGTAAAAACCATGGGTTGTCAAAACATGGAGGCCAAAAAGGTAAATTGACTAGTTTATCTCAATTTTATTTAAATTATTAACTTTATCTTTTTATTTTATTTTATTTATTTATTTTATGTAATTTGAAAAAGTCAAAATGTATACATAATACATAATAGGAGGTTAGGACATGATAGGACATTACAACATCTCTTCCATACTGGGTTGGAGAACACCTCTTAGTGCAATCATAGAATATCAAAATATTATTTTCAAATGTCATGTGTTTACTCCATATCAAGTAGTGAAGGAGTTAAATATCTCTCTCATACTAACTAGCCTAGATCCATCTTAATTCGGATCTACCAAGCCGTGAGAGGGGATCAGTCTGGAGTTAAGATGAATCTAAGTTGGTACTCTTGTAGTCCATAATGGATTTCCTCAAGCCTTTAAATAGGCTTCATCATAACAAATACCATGGGAAAACCATGGGTTGTCTTAGAGCTGCAACAGTAAATTATTAATTTTATTATTATTATTATTTGACCAAGTCAAAATGTTTATGTTTGCATTACCACATCTCTTCCATACTCTGCTCAAGCGTGCCCCTTGGTGCAAAAAGTTTTTTTTTTTTCAATTAATTTATATCTTTACAAAGTTGACGTAAATTTAGGGTGGAAATTGAAGTATTTTATTTATAATAGACATTGAGTTTTTTGTTATTGCAAATTTTTTATTTTGTTCATGTATGTATTATTTTTTTATTTTTAAATATAATATTATGTAACAACATCTACCACATATTAGGTTGTAGAGTGCCTCTTAGCACAATCATTACAATATCTTAACCAATATTATAAGAGAACAACTTATAATTTAATTAACAAAAAAGTCATCATATTACCCATTGTCCAATGTTATCATTAATGTAAGTATCATTCTGAGAGAATTGATACACTATATATTAATTTATGAACTCTGAGAATTAGGGTTTCACGTGAAGGTTGCTTACTTGAAGAAGCTCCACAACATCTGAAGGTGGAGATCATTCACATTGGAAAAACAATGATGGAAATAATCTTTTGAGAATGACAGTGCTAAACTCTAGCAAATAATCTTCTAAGCATGATGGTGGTAAATTAAAATTAGAAATTTGTAATTCCAAACCCTCAATGCCATAAGCCTCCTTCAATCACCTACATTTTTGTCCCTCCATTGGTACATAGCACTCAAATCCCTAAACAAATCTTTCTCTTTACAAAAAAGGAAAATTCATTAGAATTTTATGCCTTTAAATAGGCTATGTTAGAGAAGAAAAATATGGGAAAAACCATTGGTTGTCAAAACACAGAGCCCAGGTAAATTGACTGTTTTATCTCAATTTTATTTAAATTATTAACTTTAGCTATATATTTATTTATTTTATGTAATTTTACCGAGTCAAAAGCCTAGATCCATCTTAATTCGGGTCTACCAAGCGTCGAGAGGGGATCAAGTCTGGAGTTAAGATGGGTCTAACCAGGTACTCTTGCATTCCATAATGGATTTCCTCAATCCTTTAAATAAGCTTCATCATAACAAATACCATGGGAAAATCCATGGGAAAATCCACGGGTTGTCCTAGAACCTAAAAACCGCCAACGATAAATTATTAATTTTATTATTAATATTTTTTTGACCAATTCAAAATAAGATGGGTCTAACCAGGTACTCTTGCATTCCATAATGGATTTCCTCAAGCCTTTAAATAAGCTTCATCATAACAAATACCATGGGAAAATCCATGGGAAAATCCACGGGTTGTCCTAGAACCTAAAAACCGCCAACGATAAATTATTAATTTTATTATTAATATTTTTTTGACCAAGTCAAAATAAGATGGGTCTAACCAGGTACTCTTGCATTCCATAATGGATTTCCTCAAGCCTTTAAATTAGCTTCATCATACCAAATACCATGGGAAAATCCATGGGTTGTCATAGAACCTAAAAACCACCAACGATAAATTATTAATTTTATTATTAATGTTTTTTTGACCAAGTCAAAATGTTTATGTTTGCATTACAACATCTCTTCCATACTCTACTCAAGAGTGCCTCTCGGTAGAATTTTTTTTTTTTTTTTTTTTACATAAAATTTAGGGTGGAAATTGAAGTATTTTATTTATGGCATACATTGATTTTCTTATTATTGCGAAAAAAAATCAATGTATGCAATATGGAAACTTTCATTTAAAAAAAAAAGTTTTACAATTTATAAGAGAACACATGTTCAACAAATAAAATCGATTAAACTAATGTAATTTTTTCCCTTTTTCATCATTTATATAATTTATTATGAGTGTAATAGTATCAAAGTTTAATATGTGTCATCTTTATGTTGATATGTTAATCATATGTTTATAAATATAGTATATTATTTATTATTTATTATTATTATTATTTTTAATGTTATTATAATATTTAATTGATTGCAACATGGCATATTTTCTCAAAAACTCAAAAGAATATATTTATTAAAGAATGTATGACAATAAACAAAAAACTTATAAGCCCCGAGGGTTAGCTCAATTGGCCGAGTCTCTGTGGTTAAAGCACCTTTGCTATTCCTCCCCAAAAAAAATAATGTAATTTTATATTATAGTAGTATAAAATTACATTGTGCTAATACATGACTCACATGTATTCGGTTGTGAGATCTCATGTTAGAGTATCTTTACATGTAGAAGGCATATCCTTTACAAAATGAACTAAGAACAACCATAAATTGAAAAAACAGTCTAGAGAGGCCATATAAACAGGCCCATAACTGGGCAACAAAAAATTAAATGAGCAAGGTGAAAAACCCCAACAACCATAACATTTAATGATGTAACAACCCTAGAGCTTGCAATAGCAAAAATTGCCACTAGTACAGCCAGTGATGATGGATAAACTATCATTGGTAGAGAGCCGACCCACAAATACACCACGATAGAGAACAGTGCGGTAGAAACCCACCAAAAACCCCAAAAAATGTTGAATCCCAAACAGTAGACCAACACCAAAAGTCGCAACATCAAAACACGACCCTAATGTAGAGACCAATGCACCATTTGATGGTGATGGAAGGTAGCATGCAACAACATCGACAAGCATGAAGCATCACAAAAAAAACCTGAAAATGTCACACAAATAAATAGAATGGAGCTGCACCTAGACGACGAAGACATATGCACCAGCTCCGATGACCCATTCATGGCGGTGGGGAAGGCAACACAAAAAAGAGGGCATCGACAACTAGGGTTCCATCTTCCGAGCCCTCTCCCCCCTCGATGCCCATCCTAAAGCACCTTTTCTTTTAAGAGGTCACTGTTCAATCTCTTGACACTCTCGGGGTCAATCTCTATGGTTGAACTGACAAGAAGTGATCCCTACTGGTGGATCTTCCTAGAACAAATATTCAATGGATGTAACAATAACCAATCTCCGAGGCCTGTGAACCACATAGAAAAAAAAATTAAAAAAAAATTATAACCATTTTTCTTTTTATAACCTAATTAACTTTATATTAATATGACACAAAAAATAGTATAAGCAATATTGCACTGTGTTGTGTCGCCAAGGAAACTAGGTCCACTAGTTGTGACTACCTTAGTGTCATACCTAAAAAAAAATAATAGTTTGTCTTAAGAAACTAAACATCACGGTGACAAAAAAGGAAATACATATAACCAATGATTGAGGATCCTTGTACAAGAACTCCTACTAACAACCAAGATACATGTGAAACATAAAATATTATAGACCATTTGAGAACCTCTTACTTCAGGAATAATTGTTCAAGCAAATACTCCTTTTGATATTTGTTCAGATTTATGGGGTTGGTTAGGGTGCCCTCATGCATCGGGAAGTGGTATTCATTGCCTATGAAGTGCTATAGTGACTCCATCATCATTCATGTCACTATTTGTACTTGGTATTAACTTTCTATACGATATCATGAACATATTGTTGAATGTGCTTGGTCTGTTCAACAATTTTGACTACTTTATATACTTCAATTTGAGCATGGGAGGACTCTTCCTATGTATATGCAATGGGAATAGTTGTATTAATGGGGGCCAATGGCTAGTAACCAAAGTGAAACTAAAGGGAGATGTGACCAATAGAACTATAGAGAGCATTGTTGTAGCTATGTTGAACATATGGAAGGTTCTCATCCCATGTACATAGGTGATTAGCGTTGTACATGCATATTATATACACAATCATAATATTTTCCATCTTTGTTTTCCCATTTGGTTGGGAGTAGAAGGAAATCGATTTGACCAAATTAGTGTCCATCAAAGACCACATGTTGTGTTGGAAAATCACGAGGCTTTACAATTAGATTAGATTTTCCTTTCTTCGATAGCTTCTTGTAAAATGTGTTGGCTTCTTATTAATTTTATTATGTTTCTTTCATTAAACAATTACCAAAAAATAAACATGAAGATGACAAGAAAAAAACAAACACAATAGATAGGCTCCAAGCCAAGGCAAAAACCACTCTAAGGGGAAAACCCAGACATATTCTCTTCTTATATAATCATATCAAAGTGAGATATCCAAGACCCATGACTACAAAAAAATTCCAGCTATTTAGATCCCAAGTTAGATCCTCCTTCTTCCCAGCAAAACCATCAGCATGAAACCAACAATAAGCGATGTACCAAGGTAGGACTTCCACAAATTCTAGCTCAGGAAGAAAACCTCTCATTCAAATTTCGACCCTCCACTTCCTCTTTGTCTTTTTTGTGACATTTCAAGCCAAAAATCATCCAAGTGTGTGTGTCAAAATGAGCTCAACTCAACCTCTTTTTATATTTTTCATAAGGGTTCAAATAGACATGTCCTTTTGGCAGGGTCAACATGACACATAGGGCCGACTTGGCATCTTGAGGGAACTTTGACCCAAGATACAAATTTTAAAAAATTCCTTTTCCTTTTTCTTTTCAAATTCCAAATGGGACTAGTCCATGGGGTCTTGGATAGACGATGATCGGGTGCTCTGTTAAGGCACTCCTTGATGTGAAGTCATCGGTTCAATTCCCTGCCCTTATCAGGGTGATATATGGACATGATGAAGATGTAGTCCCACCAAGATTACAAAAAAAAAATTCCAATTGAGTCTTGACTCTTTGACTGATGACAAACATTCTTTTGACTTTGACAAACCATAGAAGCATGAAGAACGTGCTTGACCTAGATGACCAATTGACTTGAGCATGAAACCCATGCTTGAAAAATAATATTTCTTTTTCTTCTTTGGCATTTTACATAAAATATATAATGACATAAGTACAATGACAATTATGAAGACCAAACCTAGTTACATTTTCCAACACTCCCTCTTAACTAGGGAGGTATACATAATTCGGTAACTGGTACAAGGATACTTCTCAAATTTAAATGTTCTCATAAGAAGAGTCAGATTGATAAGCCATTCTCAAGCATCAACATCATAACCAACACATACTATTCCAGGGATCTAAATACCATCTAGGCTACTGCCAAGGTATCAACCCAAGATCTTTCAAGGATCTAGGTACCATTTAGGCTATTGCTAAGGTACCAACCCAACACATCACAAGGATCTAGGTACCATCTAGGCTACTGCCAAGGTACCAACCCAACATATTAAGGGGTCTAGGTACCATCTAGGCTACTGCTAAGGTACCAACCCTATGTACCATTATACAAGCTACCTAACCTAAGGTACAACAATTCCATGTACCATCATATAGGCTACCCATCCTAAGGTACAAC
Source organism: Pinus taeda (assembly GCA_000404065.3). Classification (NCBI taxonomy): domain Eukaryota; kingdom Viridiplantae; phylum Streptophyta; class Pinopsida; order Pinales; family Pinaceae; genus Pinus; species Pinus taeda. Next base: position 34,884 of record APFE031738147.1, on the reverse strand, counting down.
AATTCATCACCATGATCTGGTTGGCATCTTAACCTCATGGTATACATACTAGTACAAGTTTGTCATCACTAAGGTCAAACCTCCAGGAACATCCATATTCTAACTATGCAGGGTTTGCCAAACCCTAGAGGACATTCAATTCCTCACACCACAGGGTCAAAACCCTAAAGGATCCTTATATTACAAGGTTGCAATTATCTTGGTCAAAACCTAACATCACAAGCCTCACTCTAGGCCAAAAATCTCATTCAACAAGTAAACAAGCCTGACAAAGGAACCCACTCTTATAGAGTGACTGGGCCAACATAGAAAGACACCTACTCTTCTGAGTAATTAGGCCTTAAGGACCATTCTTCCTAAACTAAGAGAATTTATGCCCTCAACAATAGTCTAGGCCATTCTTCCTAAATCTGGAGAATATTTCCCTTATTGTTATCTTATTAATGCTCCCTCTTTTTGAGAGAAATTATCTTAACAAGTCCAAGCTTGTACATGAAGTACACGCACATACATGATATAGGCTTTTCAAAAGTCTATAACAAATTTAGCCTTTAAATATAATTTAAAGATAATACTTAAAGGCACACCTTAAAACTTGAGAGTTGAATTGCTCCCTCTGAATCAAAACTTCCTTTTAAAATCATAGCTATTTCTGGATCCAAATCTTCCTCTGAATCCACAACCCTTTCAAGATTTAAAGCTCCCTCCGAATCTCCCTCTATATCCAGGATTTGTCACAAACTTTATTTTGATATTATAACTTCTTCTAGCATATACAAATTTCAGTATGTACTTGCAATCCCATTTGGGGAGATCACAAAAGAATAGTTACAATCAAGTAATGAAAAATAAAGTAAGGGACTATATTTACTAATGGAATCAATAATAGTACAAGAGAGATAAAGCACTTATATTTTATGAATAGTAGCATCTCCCTCTTAAAATTGAGTTGTGGGGTCATTTTTCATCATAGTCCTACACCTTAGACTGTCAGCTACTGAACCATATAAAATTCCTTGATGTTGTTCTGCATGGATCTACTCCTTCTTCAAGTGTCAACACTATTTAGCAAAGGTACTTTAATATCTTCAATCTTAGAATTTTTCTTGGGTTGCTTTTGCGAGACATTGGGACTTCTTATTTAATTATGTCCATATCCAAAGATGAACCTAGTCTTCAGGATGTCGGATTTCTATTAATGTTATGGCTTCTCAGATAGGTAAGCTTCATAGATAAGGTCAGCACTTGTTATATTTTTAACCTAGGTCCGTTTGAGTTTTAAGTACTTTATATTCTAGTAACAATTCTAGGATTCTTCTAAGTAGATTGATTTCATGGTGAAGTCCATCATTTAGAAGCGAGATATTCACAATTCATTATTGATATGGGGTTTTTGGTGTATTATTCAGATCACTGTCACACCAGTACATTGTCACAATTGTCATCAAGAGTATGGTAGATATTGACATCAAATATTACAGTCACTGAAGGTTACTTATCTAGGGTTACTTTTGTCATGATTATATCATTGTCACCATAGCCATACAAGAGACTTCTCCAAGGCACAATCATGAGATATATGAGCCATATACGAGCCACTGTTGTTTGTTATCAAGAATGAACCATTATAGTATGCCATTGAATACTATAATACATAGCAATATTACTTTGAGAGTTCGTTGATGCGATCTCTACAAAAACTAATATGAGACACATTTTATTTATTGTTATGTTGCCAAAGTGTCCTTGGTACATGTATTACACTGCTAATTATATTATGATACCAATCACTATCATTTTATGGATGTAAGAGAATATGGGACACAATGTGAGCAATGCCATGGTGTTGATGTCAGAAAGACATATATAGTTGTGTGAGCCTTCAAATAAAGAATACAAGCCCACCTCTAATACAAGCTTAGAATTGATATCCCCAAAACTTATGATATAATAGATATGCTAGTCTCAGATCCTCAACAAGATTTTGATAAATATGTCGAGCCTTATACAAAGAGTAATCACCATATAACGTTTTCAAGCTATGTTACCTTCAACGAGTCACCATGAATGAATTCGAACCACAACAAAAATGAAGAAGGGTGTGAGCCTCATAGGATGATCGATCCATAGTATTTGTCAGCAAATGTGACCCAAAAAACTACCATAACCTCATAGTATTCGTGTCGTGCGAGCCACAAGATCACAGGAACATAACATATAGGAAACAAGAGAAAATGTGGGCCATGGGAATACGATCCTCAAGAATATATGACCCACAAGTGAAGTCAATGAGCCATAATTGACTGTGATTCAAATTTTAGAATGAGCCATGTGAGCTTTAATGTAATGTTGATCTCTATTAAGCCACAAAGATATATATCTGAGCCTTCAAGTTTTCCAAATCACTTGCCACAAAAATGTGTGTCACCATGTATTGATCATGTTAAAGAGAGTCACGTCAGCAAACCATATTAGAAATGTCACGTAACCATATTGAAGTGCGGAGCAAAGAAGGAAATGCTAGTCTTAGGATATATGAATCAAGTTTTAGGAAGGAGGATCATACATATATAATTTCCATATGAACCATACAAACTATATTTGACTGTAATTATAAATGCGAGGGATACATAATTATATGAGCAAGCCTTCAATCATAAGAGAAATTTATTGAGAGAACAATATGAACTAAAGAACCATCGAATTCAACGCCAATATTCATGGGATTGAATATTTTAAACAGGGTTTCCACAAAGTCTTCATGTATTTTTTTTTTAAAAGGAATGGATAGAGGATATATTAGATACTTGGCCTTAATGCCAAAAAACGGATTACAGAAGGTGATTCTAATTCCACAAGTACTGCACAACCATGCAAGGCCATGGCGTTTATGCTTAGCTCACATCTCTTTTTGCCTGTTACTATGTAATCTATTTCTAATATTTTCCCAACTTTATAGGTACATACAAACTGATTTAACGAAATGCAATAAAACATGACAGCTATCTAAATTAAGGAATTTTTTCCCATGATTCTTGTCCTCCTCTGAGTAAGGCTCCAATTGTAAGGAGGGTTGCTTTATTGGCTTCGGCGTCTGCCTCCTTATTATTAGCTCTCAACACATGATAAAAATTCAACTTCTGGAAAGAGTCTCTAAGATTTGTTACTCTCAAAATCAGCCTTGCAAGCCTTAGATCCGTTGGCTTAGAATGAGTCACCATAATGTTAATTATTACCTGGGAGTCCCCAATTACATTTGCTTCCCTGATGTTCAGCATTTTCATAATCTTGACTCCTTGGAAAAGAGTCAAAGCCTCAGCTTGAATGCTAGAAGCTATGCCCAAGCCCCAAGTGAAACTATGTATCCTTATGCCATTAGGATTCAAAATGACACCTCCAGCTCCAACTCTTCCAGGATTGGCCTTTGCAGCCCCATCAAAAAAGAGGGAGAATCTCTGCTGATTTGAGGCCCAGTCCTTGAAGTCATTTGCTGAAAATCTAATTTGCCAATGTTTGAGGAGGGAGATACAATTTGCACTCTTTTGGAACTGGAGTTCAAGAAAGGAACCCCAATTTATATCATTCTGGCTGAGTTTTAAGTCATCTTTAATATCTGTTAGACTCTCTTTAAGCTGGCTTTAAATCTTAACTGCCACAAGCTTGGCCTCTTGTTCATAGCTTTTAAAAATCCTTTTATTTCTCTCAAGCCAAACCTGTCAACAGATTATTTTGGGGAGAGCAGTCCAAGTAGCTCTGATAATTTTGTTTTTTGGGGGAGTCCCGGGATACCTTTGTAGCCATTAGTAAAAATATCGAGGATGGAGGAAGGCAATACGATGCTGAAACTCAGAGTTCCCAACAATTCTGTCCAAATCCGCAAAGTAAAGGTGCATTCAAGCATAAGATGAAATACATTTTCATGGTTTACCTTACAAAGGCTGCACCTTGAAGGACCGTGAAAATCACATTGCTGGAGATTATCATCTGTTAAGATTTTGGAATGACATAGCAGCCAGCTGAAAAAGTCGATTTTAGGCAAGGTGGGATAATGCCATATCCCTTTCCAAGGCTCAGGGTTTGTGGCCACATGGGGATACTCACATAGCTTGGCGTAACCTTGAGCAACAGAGTATCTGCCAATCTGTGTACCCCATCCTCTTGTGTCCCTTTTTCGAGCCATCGAAGGAGACAGGCCATGGAGCTTGGAAATCAGAATCTCATGCTCCACAGAAAGTTCTGGGGGTGTTTGAAGATTCTAGCTAGCCCAGCGTGAGTTCTGCCAAGCTGAAATGTCCCACAACATTCCCATTCCAGCCTCATTCATCCATCTGCGCAGCGTTTGGAGTGAACTACAGTCTCCCAGAGGCTCGTTATTCAAAATTTTATCTGTCCAAAGGTTGATCCTTTTTCCATTACTAGGAACCCAGAAGGCATGATCTTTGATGAGAGAGCAAGCTTTGCTCCAAAACTTCAGGAAGAGTGTATTTGAATGCTTCTTGGGGTGATCTAGGCAACGAGAACGCTGGCCTTTGAAGTATTTTTTCCAGAGAGGTAATTGCGCCCAGCTAGGTTTAGGGGCAATAATTCTTCAGATTAATTTAGCTCCCATTGCTACATTATGGTAGCCAAGATTCTTGAAATTCAAGTCTCCTTCCAATAGCTGTTTGGAGATACATTCCCAGTTGACTAGCGGAATCTTATTCTCATTCTGCTTGCCCCCCTTCCAAAAGAATTTTCGGATGGTCTCCTCCATTTTTCTGAGAATGCCAGTTGGAGTGAGAACGACAAAAAACTGAAACAGGGGAAGATTGGAAAGAACATATTTAGTAAGGACAGACATACCAGTAATGTTAAGCCAGGAATAACCCTAGGCAAGCAGCTTGTTCTTGAATTTCTCCAATTGAGGGAACCAATCTCTGCTGTAAGATTTTTTGAGAAAAACTGGGAGGCCCAAATACTTGAAGGAAGTCCAATTTTAGGACACTACAAAACCAAAGGTTCTAGAAATGGAGTTGAGCAAGCTAGAAGTTGTGTTCCAGCAATAGATATGGAATTTTCCTTTGTTTGGACTGCTTCCTGATACCAAACAAAACTCATCCAAAGCTTTTATAAATCTAGAGGCAATAATCCCAGAAGCTGCTCCCCATAACAGTGAGTCATCCGCGAACAGGGCATGATTAATTGTTTTCACACCCCTCGCAATATAGAGTCCAACAATATCCTGATTTGCTCTTTTTTTTTGTCTAGGTAAAAACTGAGAACAGAGGCTTGAAGAACAAATAAAAGAGGTGAGAGAGGGCACCCCTTCCTGAGCCCTCTCGTGGATTTGAAAAAATTGGCAGCTTTGCCATTAATTAATGGGGCAATCCAAGGCTCCAAGATGCAAGCTTGAATCCAATTTATAAAATTCTCACCAAATCCAAGTCTATGTAAGACTTTTAGTAGAAAACTATACCTAACTCTGTCAAAAGCATTTTCTAAATCAAGTTTGACAACCATACCTTTTCCATTGTGACTCGAGCTTGAATGGATTGCCTCCTAGACCAGAATGAAGTTGTGCACAATCTATCTACCTTGAATGAATCCTCCTTGGCTTTCCGGAATGATTTTGGGGAGGATGGGTTTCAGTCTGTTAGCGATGACTTTGGTGATCAACTTGTAACCTATATTACAAAGCGAAATCGGACGAAACCTGTTGAAGGAGTTGGCTCCCCTCTCTTTGGGGATGAGAGCAAGAAAGGAAGAGTTTGTGCTTTCTCCGATTTTCTTGCAAACTTGGGATTTTAGAACCATTTTGTAAAGATCCTTTTCCACAATGGACCAACAAATTTGGAGGAATCTGGCTGAGAATCCATCCGGCCCAAGGGCTTTGTCTGGGTTCATGGAAAATAAGGCAGCCTTGACTTCATTCTTGGTGACTTTAGCTTCAAGGAGGTGGTTCATATCAACAGAAATTAAGGAGGGGATCGTGTACATCATCTCTGAGTTTTGCTCCAGAATTATATCTACGCTATATAGACCTTTAAAATGAAGAGAAGCTACTTTTTTGATGTTTACATTATCTTTGTGAATGATGGTACCATCTTTGATTTCAGAAATGGAATTGGTACATTTCCTTGCCTGAGCTTTTTTATGAAAGAAGGAAGAGTTCCTGTCCCCTGCTTTGAGCCAAAGATTTCTATACTTAAGTCTCCAGTATTCTTCCTTAGCTAGACATGCCTTATGATAGTTTTGCTGAAACAAAGCTTCTTTATCTATAATCTCTTTTGTTATGTCAGCTGTTTTGGCTTGGAGCTGATGGACTTCCAGCATATGTTGGATTTTTTTCCTTTCATTGGTTGGATTTGGCAGAGATTTGGCCCATATTTTCAAAGCCCTTTTCACTCTTTTGAGCTTTTCTTCCCAGACGAAAAAGGGGGAGCCTTTGACTGGATGCACCCAAGTGTCCTTAACTAATTGCATGAAGTCCGATTCCTTAGTCCAGAGCGGACTAAATTTGAAAGGTATAGGTCCAAGGTCAAGCTGAGACATGAGTTCCAGCTTCATGGGTTTATGATCCGAAGTGCTGCATGGGAGAATATGCACTCTAGCCTCTAATCCAAGCAGAAGAAAAGAGCTTTCAATTAAGAATCTATCCAATCTAGCAACAATGTGGCCAGGACCAATTCTTTTATTAGTCCAAGTGTACTTACCAGAAATTGGCTTGATGTCCAACAGATCCTAGTCCTGCATAAGATCCTCTGCCCATTCCCTTGCTGGATCTTGAACAATGCTGCCTCCTCTCTTGTTTGCTGATAAGAGAGTGAGATTGAGATCTCCTGCTATGATGATATTCTCAAGATTAACTAGATCTGCTTGGGTTCTTATGGAGTCCCAATAGTCCTTTGTTTCCACAGGTTCACAGGGGTGTACACGTTGAAGAGGCTGATTATCTCTTTTGAATCTATGTGCTGCAATTTTAAGATTAGCCAGTGAGTATTGGGCATTTCAGAGACGAATGTGAATTTTCTAGCGTTCCAAAGAGAGCCCAACCCTCCGGAAGCCCCTCGGGCTGAGATTGCTTTCGCCTCACCTTTGTTCCAAAGTTTCTTACTCGCCTAAAGGAAGACAGAGTCTTCCAGTTTGGTCTCTTGGATGAGAAGTATGTCAAGAGTTTCTATTCTTATTAGACTTCTAATGGCTTATTCTTTGATTCTGCTCCCCATACCTCTACAGTTCCAGGAGACTATCTTCATCATTTGTATTTCTGATTGGCTTCTTTGGAGCCTTGGGGCTGGTTTCTTGCCATCTTTTCTTTTGATGCTAGTAACTTCTCAAAGGTTGGCTGATTGCCTTGAAGCTTATCCTTGAAAGTTTCTTACTCTCTTTTTTCCCGATTTGATTTGCAGCCTCTTGTGGATCTCCTTATCATTGCTTGGGATTCTCCTATTTTCCCCTCTTCCTCCGAGCATTCCGATTCATGCTCGTCTTCCTCTTCTTCGACAACATTTCCTTTGGAGCTCCCAACCATTGCCATAACTATTGCTGGAACACCACTTTCAGCCATTGCCTCTATTGCTAGAACACCATTTCTAGCTTGCTCAACTCCATTTCCAGAACCGTTGGGGGTGCCTTTAGAGGATGGGGTTGATTTTTGATTTTCTGGTTCCTGAGTTTCCTCTACTTGTGAGCTTAGAGGTGCAAATTTGTTTTCTTGATTCTTTTTGGGAGGGGGTTGTTGATGGGGGGCCTGAGTACCTCTTCCGTTTGGACTAACCTGCTTTTGTATTTTCCTGGTACGCTTAACCTGATTCCAACCTTCTTATTTTCTCTTATCTGGTTCCACATTGGTTGGGCATCCTCTGGCGAAGTGGATGTAGACATGAAATTTTCGGCATTTGAAAGGTAGCTGCTCGTAATCCATCTTCTGCAAATGGGTCCAGTTTCCTACCTTGATTTTGATGGCTTCCGGGAGACCCACCTCTAGGTCTACTTCTACGCAGATACGAGCACAATCATATTGTTCTTTGCTGTTTGCCCTATCTATGAATTTCCCAAGGGTGTTTCCGATGTGTTTCAGTGAGTCCCAGTTCCAGCAATGGACTGCGAGATTAAGGAGTCTGACCCAAACAGGAACAGCCGAGGGGACATCGACTGCAGGGTCCGACGTCCATCTATTGAGGTACAAACCCTGGGGACCCATGAAATAGGGGCCATTATGAAATATCAGATCCTTGTCTTCCCTTGAGGTGAATTCAAAGAGGAAAAAACCTCATCCTAAGAAGTAAGAAGTGATGCTGCACTTGATCAGAGGAGCCCAGTTCCTGTTTACCCAGGACTCCATGTTCTTAGGAGAAGTCCAAAGACCTGAGAACTGGCCCACGAGAGCTCGCTCAGCTAAGGAAAGAGCAACTTGAAGCGGGGTCTCTGGCAGCAGGGAGATTTCAAGAATGTCTTCCAGCCTCTTGACAAAATTGGCTGCTTCACTCTTCTTCTTCTGCGGCAAGCTGGCCAAGAGCCAAGGGAAAGCTTTAGCAGATGAAGGTGGGCATGCCTGGGTTGAGCTCGGGGCCTCCATGAGGGCAAGCCCAGCTTAAACGTCCCTCCCAGCAGAAGCTGTGCGCTCTGAATCCGTGAAAAGTCAAAAAGGAATGCAGAGGAGGAGGGCTGAGGGCCCAATGCCACGGGCCGCAAAGCGGCAAGGGCGTGAAGGCACCGAAACACAGTTAGGGTTCAATGGCTACTCCAAAGCTCAATCATCAAAAATTCCAATTTAAAGCATCCACAAAGTCTTCATGTTAACAAGCCACTTACTATATATACATTGAGCCTTTTTCCATAGAATAAATTTAAGTTGATCCATAGAAAGTATGATATTTTGATCTAAAGAGCGTTCTTCAGGCCTCCAACATCAAACCATAATTCTGATACCATGTTGGAAAATCGAGAGGCTTTACGATTAGATTAGATTTTCCTTTCTTCGATAACTACTTGTGAAATGTTTGGATTCTTATTAATTTTATCATGTTTATTTCATCAAGCAATTACCAAAAAATAAACATGAAGATTACACGAAAACAACGAACACAAGATATAGGCTCCAAGCCAGTGCAAAAACCAAAAAAATTATTTTGTTATAGAATCAAATCAAAGTGAGATATGCAAGACCCATGAATATAGAAAAATTCCATCCCTTTAGATGCCAATTTAGACCCTCCTTCTTCCTAGTAAAACCATCAACAAGAGACCAACAACAAGAGATGTACCAAGGCATGACTTCCACAAATTCTAGCTCAAGAAGAAAACCTCTCTTTTAGATTTCGGCCCTCCGCTTCCTCTTTGTTTTTTTGTGTGTGATATTTTAGACCAAAAATAATCCAAGTGTGTGTGTCCAAATAAGCTCAACTCGCACTCTATTTATATTCTTCATAGGGGTTCAAATAGACATGTCCTTTGGGTAGGGTAGACATGACATGTAGGGCTAACTTGGCATCTTGAGGGAATTTTGGCCCAAAATACAACTTAAAAAAAATTATTTTTCCTTTTTATTTTCAAAGTCCAAATGGGCCATGATTCTTTGGTTCATAACAAATATTCTTTTGACTTTGAAAAACACTAGAAGCATGAATAACATGCTTGACCTAGATGACCAATTGACTTGAGTGTGAGCCCATTCTTGAAAATAATATTTCTTTTTATTCTTTTGCATTTTACTTAAAATATTTAATGGCATAAGTATAATGACAATTAGGAAGATAGAATCTAGTTACATTTTCCAAAAGGTTGGTCTAAAAGGTATTGAGGAACTTACTATCCCTATCTAAAATAATAGTCCATGGTAGCCGAAATGAACCCAAACATGCTCAAAGAAGAGCTTAACAATGGCTTCTATTGTGATACTCTTCTTGCATGGTGCGAAAATGGTCATCTTAGAGAACCAATCGATAACCACAAGATACAATTGTTACCATGCTTGGTGGAGGAAAAACATGACATGTAATATGTGGAGGATGACTCCCAGGGTTTGTCTAGGGTAGGTAGAGGAGTGTACAAGCACTAGTTCTTAATGGTAGGTTTAATGATGGCACAAGCAATGCATAATTTGTTATACTATTCATGTCATGAAAGATCATATAGAAATATTTCTCGATTATTTCTATTTCCTTCTCCACATGGGAGTTCCATACCACTCAATTGTAATGTGCCTCCCAAACTAGCTTTGCATGCTCACTTGAGGGACACACAAATGGCCCATAAGCGCAATAGTGCATCCTAAAGGTGAAAGTTTTGAACTTTTTTACATATGCCCATTGTCTGATATGTACTATAAAAATTAGGGTCACTACCATATAATTGAGGCCAGTTAGAGGTCTCATGCCCATGAGAATTAAGAACCTATATTATCATTAACAAACAAAACATCTTGGTGACAAAAAAATGAAAGACATATAATCAAGGATTGAGGAACCATGTACTAGCACTCCTACTAACAAACCCAAATACATATGAAATTGAAAACATTAGAGCGACTGAGAAACCTCTTGCTTTAGGAAGAATTGTTCAAACACCTACTTCTTTTGAACTTGTTGATGCCCCGAAAATCGTTGTATCAACATTGGGTGATAACCACCCGATCCGGACAGCTCCTTTTCCGTTTGGGATGGTGGCTCCGACAGGATATAATGGGACCAGTTTCCCGATAATGAATAAAAAGGGGTGGATGAGTGATAGGTTGTCTAATCTAATGATAGGCGAATAACTTAATCTATCAGCAAAATAAGAGAACTAATACTAATCCCGGGAACAATTATTCGTTGGAAATGCAGCGTTTGATGATCTTTGTCTATTGACAGGCATATAGATGACTCTATCAAATAAACATAGATATTTATTCATTCAAAGATTACTTCATCTAAATAGTTAAACAAAGTGATTAACACAAGATTGCTGCACTTATCATTTTATATCATCGCTACATACATATTGGAAGAAAAAATACTATAAACAACCAATAGTGGAATGAATAAAGAACGCTGTTAGAACACACACACACACACACACACACACACACACACACACACACACACACAAGATATATATATATATATATATATATATATATATATTATATATATATATAATATATATATTATAATATATATATATATATATATATATATATATATATATATATATATATATATGCGATAATAGCAAGAGCGATCAAATGACAATTCATATAACAAGAATGAGTCCAGACATAGATAATAGTACCATATGAGCTACTTAATCAATCCCAATATCAATCGCTATTTGAAATTCTTCCTTCAACGCAGAAATGCTTTCAAACGAAGACAGTAGTGCACATTTGTATAAAAGCTTCCTTATCAAAATCAGAATGATTGGTCCAGTTTCATAAAAGAATATCCCTGAAGTACAATAGTGCAACTTCAGGGTTTAAGTCATATACAAAGCTTTACAACCTTTTCTAAATGCATGAAAGGGTCTATAAATACTACACTAAACTAAAAATCTATAAAACCAAAATCCTACTTAATTGGTATCAATTAATGATAACTATCTCCTTGGCAGCGATCTGGCAGTCGGTGGTATGAATCATCACTCAGGCTGTTTGCCTTTAAACCTGAGCTGGCTTATTGCAAGCATTGGCTCCACTTCGGGTGGCCTGTTGAGGCGAGAATTGAGTTGGGCAGCAAAGGTGGCATCCTGAATATTGGGGATAATATACCCGATCGCATCTGTAAGGCATTTGAGGGCGGCTCTCTGGCTGTGTGGCTTCACTAAAAAGAACCAATAGGCATCCCATGTCAAGCTGTTAATTCCCACGATTAACCTTCCATTTTTCTCCAGCTCCGGGTAACATGACTGCTCCAATATTTTCGCTGCTGTTAATTTGCCTGGAGTACATTGAGAAATCATGTTAGACAAGTAAAGAGTATTATTAACCAATTCAACCAAATTACTAGTGGTTGTCTTGCATCTTGAAATCGCTCTTTCTGTCTTCATTAACTGAGATTGCCATTCTGTAAATAATATTTCTTTATGAAATTCTAGAATCCTTGGTAGATTAGCCGCCTGTCCCTGATCGGTATCTTTCCATTCCAGAAAATTGGTCAATGTTTCTTCGGCTTGATCCAAGTCTGTTCTCGCCTTTTCTACTTTTTCACTTATGGATGCCATTAAATCGCATAATGGTTCTGCCTGGGTGATTTGCTGACACAAAAGCTTCATCTGATTTATCAATCCCTTGTTTAATTGAAATGCCTCTGCTTTAAATTTATTAATTTGTGGGAGCTTCTTTGTTTGCTCAAGTTGAGCTGATAATTGAGCAATTTGCTCATCTTTAGATCTATGCATTTGCTCATTTGATGCTTTTAGTTGCGATAATGCCTCAGATAGCTCTTTCTGCTTTTGGACTGCATTGTCGTCAATCCTCTGTTTTTCCTCCTGCAATTGTTTAGTCAACTGATTGTTTATTTGTTGTTGTACTACCAATTGCTGTTCTGCCTGCTCTTCCTTTTGCTGCGCTTCTGATAATTGTACTTGTAGAGAAAAGATGTCTTGGTCTTTTGTCTTCAATAAACTGCTCACCTCTGATGCTTTGTCTATTGTCGCCGCCGAATAGGCTCTAGCATATTGCGATAGTTTTGTCAAATCATCAGAGGGGTCAAATTCCTCTTTCCAAAGCACATTGCCTGTGACTGTTTGTTCTGGGAATAAAGAAGGTTGATCAGTCCTTCTCCTCTTCCTCTGTCATTTCACTACAGCTTTATGTCTTGGGCTATAAAAGACATCTAAGGGAGGAATCTCTTCAATCTGCAAAATGACTTCGCCGGAAGGATCCTTTGGGATTATTTCTACTTCTTTTGACTTCGGTGGGTCGTTGGTTTCACCTGAAACCTGCTTTGAAGTCGCCTCCTATGTATTGACCTCTTTGGATGTCTTATCATCTTTAGAGCATTCAAGATTGCTGATAATTGAATTAAATTGCTGCCATTCCTGGAGCAATTTCGGATCAATCTGAGTATCTTCATTTACATTTAAATTGCTCTGTTCTTGCTCTTTTGCCTGGGTCTCTTCTTGTCTTTTCTCATGTACTTCTTCCTGTTGCTTTGATGTAACAGGAGGTTCTTTAACAAGTCGTTGCTAAGGCTCGCTTGATTCTGTTGTTGGAGTCGTCGCTAACAGATCTAGAGGCAGAGTTTGCAACCTCTGCTCTCTAAGTCTGTTGAATTCAACTAGTCCTTCATCTTTGTACTCAATTATAGCTAGCGATTTAACTTGATACATTGACTCGGCCGATGAGAACAGGTCCTCAAATCTATCTTCTTTATGCTCGAACTTGGTCAATTTGGCCTGTTCGAGTGCATTATAGGCAACTTTGTTTGGATCAAATCCCCTGCTCGGAAGAGTTGCCAGAGTTAATGACTTTATTTTCTCAGCTTCTTTCTCTACATGTTTGAAATCATGTAGAGTGTAGATGCCACATCTCAAAGGAAAAGAAGGCCAGACCTGCTTCTTAGCTTTCTTTAGAGTTTGAGTAACCCCATCGGAGGTGATTTGATAGGCTATTTCCCTGGCTAGCAGTTTATCAGGGATGTATAGAGGAAGAACGTGGGGTTTGGCCTGACTGCCAAAAACTCTGATATAAGTGAACTTTTCCTCCCCGAACCAACTTCCTATGGATGTTAAATCAATCCCTGCTTGGTAGGAAATCTTGGGGGCAGGCTTATTGAAAATAAAATGATGAATGGGCAACATGAAGCCGTTGTAGATTTGATACAAATGGTGCTTGTAGTTGGTTTTCCACAAATTTTGATGGTATATGTGAACGGGTGTGGGGTCTTGCGACATCCACCTCCATCCGAGCACAGGAAATTCAGAATTAAAACACAGAACATCTAATATATAGGCACTGTAGTAAAATGGGTGAATGAACCTTTCAGTGACTCGGGACCTGGATCTAAAATCAAGAACTGTGGATGCTAACTTATCGGACAATATATTTGCCCAATCCATTATTTCACCACTACATGCCACCTCCATTAAGGGGACCATTTCTATAGTAAAATTGGCGGAATCATGTAATCCCCACAACATACACATCATTATCCCAGCATAGCAATAAGGAGAGCATAGAGAATAGAACTGAGTACTTACCCGAAGATTCGTGCTTGTGTTTTGCTGGATTTTGTCTCCAATCCCGAATGGGTTCGGATTCAATCTCATTCTCAGCTCAGAATTTCTCCAGAAATGCCGTATTATATTTCTTCTCTGGCACCGGTAAATGATACATTTGCCTTAAATCCTCAGCTTGAAAGGACCCGAAAATTCTCCCATCTATGGTGCTGAAATTTCGGTCTGTTATTGGGATTTCCTGAATTTCCCATATCACAACATCTGTATATGGGAGGATTTGTTCCCAAGCCGCTATCCGATGGAGAAAGAGTTGGCTAAATCCCTTAGATTAGCCTCGGATTTGCGAGTGCTGTCAGCTGAAACTTGTACTACTGTCACCCTTGGCTCTTCGGCTTCGATCAAATTATAGGTGCCTTGCCAAGTAGTTCTGGCAAGTCCTAGGCATGTAGTATCCGATATTAATCCTTTCTTTTTAGTACTTGGATCAACGATGACTTGCCCTGTGGCCGGCGAAGCGGAAGCCGCTGTAGTTTTCTTGGACTTCTTCCCCATTCTGCTTGAAGTTATTACTTCGGAAGAATTCTGCACAGAAACGATAATGAACGTAATACAGAGAATGATAGCGCAAATCGAATATGAGTGAGATATATATCGATGCATGGTGAATGATTAACTTAAGGTGGCCTCGGATACAATCTGTAAAAAAGATTTTAGGCTCACTGTTTCATTAAATCGCTGTTAAGACCTGTCAATCCTATAAATGCCCGTCAATTCGATTATTGGCCGAATGGTTTATTTGAAGCGTGCCTTGGATGTTTTGGCGGTTGAGCGCGGATGGATGGCTCTTTGGAAGATAAGGCTTTAAATACGAATTAATCGTAATAAACCCGCTTTAAGATTTTCTTTGAAATCTGCGCTTTTGGCTTTATCGTAATCGGGCGTCGGGGGAAATCATAAATCGTTGCATTGGTTCCATTTGGAATCCCCGATCGCCGATAGCGATATCGCATTGCGTCGGGAGTACATGAGTGGGACACTTTTAAAAGCATGCATAGTATGATCGCTAATGGCCGATAGCGATATCGCATCGCATCAGAGCAAAAGGGAGTTTTATTGCGCCAGTTCATTATCGCCGATATCCGATAGCCTATTTCGCATCGGAGAAAACCAATGGGTCCATAAGTTGTGTTTCCTTTGTCATTGTCATATGCGATCTTGCGATTGCTTTATCGCAATGATAAAAGATTAATCATTTATATATATAAGGCCTTTGATTGGTTCATTCGAAAAGGTTTGGTAACGTTTTATTTTAGTATTTCGGACCTTTTTGAATAAAACTAAGTTGATACCAATTAAAATTAAAAAGGGACCCATTTCATATTATAGTTTTGGGATAATAATGATATGAAATGGGGGGTTGTTGTAGGGCACAACAGAACTTCATCTAGATTTATGGTGTTGGTCAAGGTGCTCTCATGTGTGGAAAAGTGGTCTACATTACCCACGAAGTGTCCTAATAAGTCCATCACCAGTCATGTCACTAGTTGTATTTAGTATTGGCTTTATATAGGATATCATGAACCTATTTGTTGCATTTGCTTGATCCATTCAACAAATTTGGCTACTCTATCTACCTTCGTATTAACATGAGAGGAATATTCTTATGTAGATGCAATGGGAAGAGCTACATCAATGGGGCCCAATGGCTCGAACCTCGAGAGTACCTCAAAAGGGTTGTGGCCAATAGAGATGTGGAGGCATTCATTGTAGCTATGTTGAACATATGGAAGGATTTCATCCCATGTACATGGATGCATGGAGTTGTACATGCAAAATATATGCACAATCATCTTGTTGAACATGTCTATTTCCCCCACATAATTGGGAGTAAAAGGTTGTCAATTTGGTCAGCTTGGTGTCCATTAAAGATCACAGGTTGTAACAAAAGGTACTAGGAACCTACTATTTATGTCTAAAATAGTGGTCCATCGTAACCCAAATGAATCTAAGCATGCTTAATGAAGAAATTTACAGTGGATTCTACTACAATCCATGGAGACTAACTTCCAAGGCTTGTATAGGGTAAGTGCAGGAGTGTAGAACCCCTGATTCTTAATGATGGGTTTAATGATATCATAAGTAGTGCATGATTTGATATAGTTATTGAAGTCATGTTGGAATTTTGGCCAATAGAAATACTTCCAAAGTATTGTTATTACCTTCTCCACGCCAAAGTTCTCTGCCACTAAACTATAATGTGCCTTCCAAATTAGCTTTGCATGCTCAATTGAAGGAACACACAAATGGACCAAATAACACAACAATGCATCCTAGAGGTGAAAGTTTTGAACTTGTTTACATATTTCTAGTGTCTGAATGTAGTAAAAAAATTAGGGTCACTGCCATATAATTGGGGCTAGCTAGAGGTTTCATGCACATAAGAGTTAAGAAACATGGTTAGTGCCACAAATGGGGCCTAGCTAAGGTAGTATGCAACATGGTTGAGCTTCCATTCTTGTACTTAATGTTGATATGGAATTGTTACAAGTACGCGGATCTCCTTTGGTGGAAGTCATTTTGTAACTTTTCCTATATTTGCATTAGTTGCAAGGGATTACGATTAATCTGGATGATCATTTCATTTCCTAGGATATAATTCTTCCATTATTGGCATTCTTACACAATGGACTACATCTCCTTGTCATAGATGGGGTGCTTGCAAACAAAATCAAGGAGTCTTTGTTGTGGTAGGCCCTATGATGTCCAAGCTAAGTGAGGACTACATCGATAACACAATCAGAGGTATATGTCTCAATATAAGGGGGTTGTTGCTATTTTAGTAGAGTGAGGATTGATGCTAAGTAGAGGTGGAATTTTAGATCCTAAAATGGTTTTTTTTGTGACGTAGGTTTAGAAAACTTGGCTTTAAATCCAACTTTTGTCACTTGGATTAAGGGCCAAGTGATATCAGGGAACCCCAACATGAACTCATGGTAGAAGTTGGAAGGTCCCTAGAAGTTACGAAGCTCTAATATAATCATCAAGGCTAGATAATTGCAAATGACTTGGATATTTTCTAGGTCTATATTAACCCCATGTTCATCCATGATGTATCTTATATACTAAATTCTCTACTTGCTAAGTGGGGATTTGTCTAGATTGGAATATAACTTGTGTTGTTGCAAGGTGCTGGTGATCTACTAAATGTGTGAAAAATGTCCTACCCAAGTTTTGTTGAATATGAGGATGTCATCCAAATATACAACCACAAAAGAGTTGTGAACGACTACAAGATACCATAAATCATCCTCATGAATATAGTTAATGCATAGCCAAATTGCATGACCAACCAGTCAAAAAGGCCTTCCTTATACTTAAAGGTGGTATTCCATACTTAATTTTTTTAATTGGGACTTAGTGGTAGCCTAACTTCATATGAATATTACTAAGGAACTTGGCACCCTTAAGTTGATCAATAAAATTGCCAATCTAGGGGCTTAATTGTTGGTTCTTGACATTGATTTTATTTATGGCTCTATAGTCAATATGGAGTCACCATGTCTTCTACGCCAATACAATTGGGTTATCACAAGGTGAGGAGCTTGATCAAATGTGGCCCTTTTGGATGAGATCATGAATTTCATGTTTTATTTCTTCATTCTCCATAATAGAGCATCTATATATTGGCCCATTAGGTAAAAGAGCACTAGGTATCAAGTAAATTGAATGTGTTGATTTGGTGGTGTAGATGCACCCATGTAGGTGGAGAGAAGATATCAATGTACTCCTATAAAATCTTGCCCACCTGCTTCCAGTGTGTAGAGAGGTGTTGAAAATAGCAACAAGAAATATTAAAAATAACATCAAGAAAATCCAAATTTAATTTGTCCTTGAATTAAATTAGGAGTTAAATTGTAACTCTATTCTCATAGCAACTTGTAGCAATTAACTAAGTTAATTTGACTTAGTTGGCTCAATAAATTTGAGTTGGAAGTTTATCTAGAGTCATGTAGAGTGATCCCTAAATTTTTGGGGCTGAGGTTGAGTTCTTATTGAGTTGTAATTATTTAATTCAGTTTAACTGAGTTAAATCCAGTTAAACTAGTTCTAACTAATGGAGGAACTAATGAGAGGTCAAGTGAATTAAATTCGATTTAATTCACATGTAGTGATTAATCAGATAACTGATAATTCACTCAAAATTACTCATGCATGTCAGTTTAGAGGAAGACCTAGTTGAGATTAGAGTTCAGGGACAATGTACGATCAGTTGTATAATTTTCCGAGTTGTACAATGGTGCATGCAATCAGTACAAGGCCTATGATGGATTTCACAATTATGGGTGAGGAATTTCTCTATTAAATATGGGCTAATTCTCTTAGGATTTTCAAAAGGAATTAGGAGCTTGGAGGCTTGGAAATGTGGCTAAATATTGGCCAAAGGAAGTTAATCAGGCAGAGGATAGAAAATACTTGTGCAGGTTGAGCTCAAGGTTGAGCAAAGAATATTTTATTCATCCAAATTCTTTGACTAAGAAGCACAAGGAATTAGGGGCTTGGCAGGCAACATAATTGGCTAAGTGTTGGCTTGAGCTAGCTTGTGAAGCAGAGAGATAGATTGTACTAGTGCAGGAATTGTTCGAGTTGAACAAGCATTGTATTTTCTTCTCAGATCTTCTGGTTAATGCAATATAGATAGGTTGGGTTTTAAGCAGTTTATTTCTCTAGAGAAATGTTGTGTTATGTGCGATTGATATTCTCCCTTTTCTGCTTATTGTTTTCATCAATCAATTTTGGTTTGCGCTGAAGAGTAGAGTAGATTCTTGTCTTATGTTTTAGCATATCACATAAGCTGTTGAATCTATAGTAAAAATCTACATGGTATCAAAGGAATTCTTTGGGTTAAGTTGACTTAGTTGGCTCTGTAAATTCGAGTTGGAAGTATATCTAGAGTCATGTAGAGTGATCCCTAAATTTTAGGGGCCTAGGTTGACTTCTTATTGAGTTGTAATTATTTAATTCAGTTTAACTGAGTTAAATTCAGTTAAACTAGTTCTCACTGATGGAGGAACTAGTGAGAGGTCAAGTGAATTAAATTGGATTTAATTCACATGCAGTGATCAATCAGATAACTGATAATTCACTCAAAATAACTCATGCATGTCATTTCAGAGGAAGACCTAGTTGAGATTAGAGTTAAGGGACAATGTACTATCAGTTGTATAATTTTCTGAGTTGTACAAATGGTGCATGCAATAAGTAGAAGGCCTATGACGGATTGCACAATTATGGATGAGAAATTTAGCTATTAAATATGGGCTATTTCTCTCAGGAATTGAAGGAATTAGTGTTGAAGAAAGTGTAATTAGGTTCAGTCTTCATGACATTGTAATTACGGTTTTTGTAAAATGAGTTTATTATTCCTTGCTGCATGGGTTTCATGAGCAAGAGGTTTATTTATTTAGTGGCTCCCATTGAGAGCCTTAGGATGTCAAAGAGTCAATTTCATGTACAAGTCTATAGAAATGTCTAAACAACCCTTCAAGACAAGCACAATCCTCCAAGACAAGCACAAGAAGAATTCTGCAAGCTAAATGATGAAGAAGACAATCATATAAGCCTCAAAGCATATATATATGACAAGTCTGCTGAAAAATAGAGACACGTCAGTTCACCCTAACGTGTTGTCTTATTATAGAGACGTGAGAACTATATAAACCCAACTAAGGTCACCACATAAGCTTAGAATCCCGGACATCATGCAACTTTGGATGAGGAGCATAGATATCTCCGCATACATCTCTGAAGTTTCGGTCAATCACAATGGTATAGGGTCTCAGATGAGGTGCAGGAGAGTGAATACAAGTCTCTGCAACTTTAGTTATAATTACAATAGGTAATTACAATGTGATCCTCTCGGTGGTAGCACTCTCGACATAGCAATGAAGCTCTCAGTGCAGGAAGAGAATCACAATCACGGTATGGGCATAATTATGATAATAAGGATCTCAGTGATACACTCAGAATGCTCTTTAGACAGTTACATTCTCCGTATGGTGTGATAAGAAGAAGCTCCGTGATCCCATAGTGAAGCATTCTTGACATACTAAACACAATCATGATTTCGGTAAAGTACCACTCATGGTCTCGGTCATACTGAAGACAATATCACGATCTTGGTGCAACTCTCACACATTATAGAAACCTTGTTGACATGGTGAAGATCTCAAGAGAGAGTGCATCAATGATCTAAGTGAAGGAGTAACTATGGTGCAACAACAATGATCTCTTTGTCATGGTAAAGTCCTCAATGAAGGTGAAACAATGGTGTTGCAGCAATAATGAAGATATCAGTTGTTAAAGCCTCACTGGTACAACGATGATGACGATCTCAAGTAGTGACAAATTGGTGTCATGGTCTTGGAGTGGCTAAATAGGTCAAGGGTTATGGTCTTGGTATTCATCAATTGGAATCTCTATAAGAATAATTTTTTGCGGGTTTTCCTCTCCAAGAGGGAGAGGTTTTGGCCTTGGCAGAAAGCCAACATCTTGTGTTCTTGTCTCTTGTATTTTGGTAATTGTTTGATGAAGTAAGAAATACACACACTAATGATATCAAGATAATATTGTGTTAATAAGCAAAAAAAAAAAAATACCTCACAAATAGTTATCATGCTAAGAATAATCACAATAACTACATCTTCCCTAGATTCTTCAGCAATTAGGAGCTTGGAGGTTTGGAAATTCAACTAAGTATTGGCCAAAGGAAGTCACTCAGGCATAGGATAGAAAATACTTGTGCAGGTTGCGCTCAAGATTGATCATATCATATTTTATTAATCCATATTCCTTGACTAAGTAGGGGCTTGGTAGGCAGAAGAATTGGCTAAGTGTTGGCTTGAGCTGGCTTGTGAAGTAGAGAGATAGATTGTACTAGTGCAGGAATTGTTCAGGTTGAACAAACATTGTATTTTATTCTCAGATCTTCTGGTTAATGCAGTATAGATAGTCGGGGTTTTGAGCGGTTTCTTTCTCTAGAGAAATATTGTGTTATGTGCAATTGATATTCTTCCTTTTCTGCTTATTGTTTTCATCAATCAATTTTGGTTTCTGCTGAAGAGCAGAGTAGATTCTTATCTTGTGTTTTAGAATATCACATAAGAGGTTGAATCTACAATAAAAATCTACAAGAGGTCCCATGCTAAGGTAGCAATGGTCACAATGATTTTTCATCCACCTTCTTACTAAACCATGAAGAGGACAAGTTTTTTGGTCTAACAAGTTAACTTTCAATACTATTTTGTTGAGACTAAGGAAACTGTGGTAGTTATAACTACTTCTGGTACTCTATAGAGCTAGCCTCCCAAAGTAATAATGACATTACAAGGCCTAGACTCATAGACAACATGACATTTCCACATATAGGGTTGTCCTAAAAAAAATCAAAACTTTCAATTGGGGAAAGATCATATAACACCTCATCTTTGAAGGGCTTCATGCTATAGAATATGTGGCATTGTTGTCTAACATAGATTTCTCATCCTTGGATCAACAATAAATGGTGTATGTTTGCATGTGTGGCATTGTTAGCAACTTCATTCACTTGATGACTTTTGTTGAGATTAGGTTCTTTTTGGATATCATTTTCAACAATGAGATGTAGCAGAGTCCCCTTCACCCATTTGTGAATGGCAAAGGCACTTTCCCTCGTTAAGCTCCTCTAACTCTTCTGATTGGATCTGCATGGTTGTGATAGTAGCATTGGGTTTTGTGTTAATATTCCACTTTCTATTATACAATCCACGAGATGTGTTGGGACCTAAATATTTTTGACAAAATCCCATGTGGGGGAAGAATTAGTGGGCTTTATGTAGGGTCATGGTGCCCAAATAACCCCCATCAAGTGCAAAAGTAGAACTTGATTGAAAGGGAGGAAATATATTACTAATGAAGATGCAGTCAAAGGGTATGATGGAGTGTTTAGGCCCATGTGAGAAGTCAATAGGAGAACCAAGATGGATGTTATCCCTAGGAATAATGAAAGAAGTTATATCCTTTAAGAATTATTCACCATCATGGAAGAATATGGTTAATGGGGTATGGCTACTTTTTCAAACACCAGAAGAAATGGGTGTGAGTATTAATAAGGGTGAATGAATGCATCTAGGTTGAAATGGTGAGGAGGTAATTCTAGATTCATAGGGTAATATTCGATGGGAGTTCATGTGGCATAAACAATTGTAGTGGTTACACAATTCATTAGATTAGTGTGAGTGGAAGAAGGGGTGATTTTTTTAGGTGTTAGAATTGGGGTGGTTCCGTCCTGTATGACTTACAAGGGTGAATACCCCACAAACATCTGCAACATACGTGAAATTGTGTCCAAGGAGGATATTCTAATCCATGAGATTGGTCATGACACTGATATTGATCAAGATAGTGTTACTACCTAAATCAATTGGGAGATTAGGTACAACCCCTACTAGGTTATAAAGTCTATTGTTAAAGGCTCTTAACTTGGTCCTTAGTGGAACAAGAGAGGGAAAGCCCATGTGTTACTGGAATAACAAGGACATAGTACAGGAGGAGGTCATTTTATCTACTACATATAATGAATAGCGAGCCCCTTAATGATTACTCAAATTTGGAGTGGGTTGAATATGAGAGGAGTATTTGATATGCGAGTCCCAATGCAATGTTATATAACAATACCAAAATAGCCTAAAAATATAGATAAAAGTAACTCCACTGCTTGAGAAAATATATAAGAACAAAAGATAAGACTTTTCTAGGGGAAGCCTCCTTTTATTATAGAATAAGTGTACACATGATGATATGATTCTAAAACTAGGGGAGAGAATAAAAGAATAAGTGTACACAAGATGAGAGAGATAGATCTCATCTTCCCATGTCACCTCTTCCACTTGATGAGACACTTCATAATTACTTTACTTCATGGTTTCCTAATCAATTGCCTAATACTTGTTTCAAGGAGTATTTCTAGTTCTAGTATGATTTTCCCTTCTTCATCATTTTTTGATAAAATAGTTTGATATAGGATCTTGTTTTCAATTACCTTATTTAAGAAAGAAACATGGAAGGCTTGAAGTACATGTGAAGATGGAGGGAACTCCAATTTGTAAGCCACACTCCCAATCCTCCGTAGCACCTTATAGGGATGATAATTTATTCTCCTTCTTTTGTTGCTTGAGGGGCATATATTTATATGGTTGTAGCCTTAGAATTACCCAATCACCCACTTCAAATTCCCTTTCATCATGATATTCATCTACTTGTTGTTTCATCCTATTCTATGTTGTAACCAAGTTGTCCTTCAATAGTTTAAGAACCTCTTGCTGGTTCTCTATGCGGTCTTCCACTGCTAGAACATTTGCTTTCCGTTTCAAGGTTGATGTGATGGATGGAGGGTGATATCCACAAAGTGCCATAAATGGGCAATTTTTTTATGAGTGTGGAAGGATGTATTGTACCACCATTTTTGCAAGTGAAATCACTTGACCCATTCTCTCTATTTATCATATGTAAATTAATGAAGATATCCTTATTGACATTTATTCACAATCTCATTTTACCCATTAGATTGAGGATGGTAAAAATAACTACGAGGCAATTGAGTACCCAAAAAAGAAAATAATTTATTCTAAAAATTTCTAGTGAAAATTGGATCTCTTTCATATACAATAGTCCTAAGGATTCCATGCAAAATTTTAATTATTTCTCTATCAGTGTTGTGGCTACTTTACTTGCTTTAAAAGGATGAGAAAGAGAGAAAAAATGGGTATATGTTGTGATTCAATCCACTACTATCTTGATGACATTTTTCCCTTGAAAATTGGGCAAGTTTGTAATAAAATCCATTGAAATATCTCCCCAACATTGAATTGGTATAGCTAATGGTTGTAAGAGACCTTAAGTCTTGATTGTCTATCTCTCATTCTATTTGCATTCCATCCATTCAAACACAAAATTTTGATCATCACTTTATGGCTTACCTAGAAAAAAATACTTCTTGATCCTATCATAAGTTTTCAACAACCACGAATGTCTTGCTATAGGATACGTGTGCAATTCTAAAGAACATATTGTTTCAATTGGGAATTCTTGCATGAATATAAGTGATCATGATTCCACAACAAATCATTCTTCTTCACAAATTTATTGAATGCATTTGGGTCCTCTTGTAGTTGTTGAATGATCTTGCATGCTTTCTGATCTTACTCCCATTCTATCCTTACTTCTTCCACCCAATTACATTGTGAAATAGAAATAACACATCTTAAGCCATACATTTCTTCTTCTTTACTTGAAAGTGCGTTTGCCACCATATTATGCTTTTCTTTTTTTGTGTGTGGATTATTTCAAATTCATAACCTAGAATCTTTATAATGTACTTTTTGTGACTTTTCTAAAGATAATTATTATTCCAAGAATACTTAAAAGTATCATGACATGTTTTTTCCTTGAAGTGCGCTCTTATTAGGTAAGGACACCATTTCTTAATTGTATGTTATATGGACAACATTTCCCTTTCATAAATGGGTTTTAGTAAGTCCTTTCTTTTAAGATGACGACTTTCAAATGCAAAGACCTTCCTTCCTACATTAAAACTACACCAATGCCATGTCCCGAGAAATCACACTCCAAAACGAAGGTTTTTTGAAGTCAAATGTGGTCAAGGCATGAGTTGTAGACATAGCCTCCTTAATTTTTCAAAATCTTTGGTTGCTTCTTGAGTATAAGAAAATGCATCCTTTTTTAAAAACATTGTTAGAAGTGCTGCAATTTGACCATATTTTTAAGAAACTTCTATTAGTAGTCTGTCAATACTAAGAATCCTCTAAGATTCTTCAAGGTTTTGGGAATTCCCCATTCCATCACTACTGTAATTTTGTTAAGGTCCACTTTGACACCTTCATAAGATACAATATGACCAAAGTATTCCATTTCTTGAACCCTAAATGTACACGTGGAAGGTTTTGCATATAAATTTTTCTCTTCCAATAGTTTTTAAGATCATGTCTACATGTTACACACTACAAGTAAAATGCCTTCTAGCGGAGGTTATAATAGAGGTTTTTATTGTTATAAAATTGGAAAAAATTGTAAAAAAAATCCGCTAAAACATCCATTTGTGGTAGTAGATGTTTTAGGAGAGACTATAATGAAACTTTATCACAACTGAAAAAATATGGAAGGCCGAAGGTTTTAGCATACACTTTTTTAGCAGTGTGATTCATGGAAACAATAGTATAGAAATTCCTTGTAAATTCAAACTGCTTATGTAATTTTCTAAAACAAAAGACTTGAATCTACTCTACTCATCAACGGAAACACTTAAATAATTGCGAAATCACGAAGAATATGTTATCTCAAAATCAGACCCTGGAAGGCTGCTGACCAGGAAGACTTCAAGTAACTATTTCAAACCTACTTTAGGCTGAAGCTTAGCCTCCTCAACCTGAGAGGGCTCTCTCAAAAGGGTTAATGATTTTTTCAATTGTAATTAAGATGGCTAACTCTTGTGAAATGAATATAAAATATGAATGGTGGAAACACAATTAAAATCTATCTATTGGGTTTATGGGGTCAACATCATTTCAACAAGACAATGGTTTCAACCTTACATAGAAGTCAGGGCATTAAGCATTTAACATATTCAGAACATACCAACTCAAATAGGACCACACAGTCTATGAATGCATACAGGAAGTTAGAGCACCTTAAGTGAATTCTAAGTGATTACACATTCATACCACTGCAAATATTAGGAAAAGAACAATAGCACACATTCTAAACATCAAATCCCTCATGAATCCTAAGAAGCAAAGCCAAACTTGTATTAACAAAACAGAGTATTACATAAGCCAAATATCAAAGTTTTTTCATTAAATTTCCAACCCTTTGTACATTTCTGTTTCTCTTATTTATAGAGCTCTTCTACCTGATTGAGGTTCCTCCTCAAGCATGAGGGGAATTTGAAATCTATTTCTATTGACACCTATTCAACTTTTAACTGCCTATTAAATCTAACAAACTTCAACTAGAATTTTCAGAGATCTAAATCAAGTAGGATTCTAACATCATGTTATGCTAATAATAGCCTTGGTTACAATGGTTCTCGTTCCTTGACATCTGGTCCCCTTTTCAGTTTGGCTGTGATGGTTGTTTAAGGCTCCATGCTGGTCTTCCACGCCACATCTTCTCCATTGTCCTAAAATATAGGAAACTACCCTTGCTCATTGGTCCTTATAATTTTCGAATCCACAGAAGCAGGTCCTTCATCTTTGGTTTTCCAAAATGTGATAGATAGCCATGTCCTTGACTCGCTGTCCACCTCCTTTAAAAGCAAAAACTCCTTTAAGCTGTCTTGACATAATTTGAATCGTGATAAAGATGCTCACTTAATGACAAAAATTTAAAGTTGGATCCAAATCCATATTTCTCCACCTGTCTTAACCTGGTTGATTACTGCAGCTTCAGATGATGCCTTGTATATATTCACCCTTCAAAATTTCCCGCTTATGTTTCAAAACTGGTTGATTAATATTGGATATTTAGCTTCAGCAGCTTCGTAGCGCGCTACGAAACTGCTGAGCTCTGGTCATCACCTTCAGCAGTTTTGTAGCGCGCTACGAAACTGTTGAGTTATTTCGAAAATCACAGTTTCAACCCAGAACTTTGTTATTTGAGCACATTGCTAGTTAAAACATTCTTGCAATTGTCTCAAGACCTTCAAAAATTGAATGGGAATGTTTGGAAAAATTATATCAAGCAAAATTTATCAAAACTTTGAAATAACTCCCTACTTGAAGTGGGTTCTCTTTATGGAGATCCTTTCTGCTGGTCCAATTGGGTCTTTAAGTCTTCAACTTGTTTTCTCAGTACTTTGATCCCAGACCTGAGGTTTATATTGACCTTTCTGATGAATTGAGCTTCTTTTATTGCAGGAGTAGTCCAGCTACGGAATTGAACATTAAAGTCAACCACTTCAGGGATTTTAAAGGTTTGATCTTCCCATCGAGCCTGCATTTGATTAAAATAAGCCTCCTTAGCTGCAAATTTCCTAGCAGCTTTCTTTAGTCTGGCAATCTCAAAATTGGCAGCTTCCAATTTATTTTTCAAATTTCCCACACTACCTTCTTCTTGAGTGGCAACTGTCTTGCCCTTATCCTTACTTGAATGAAGTTGCATCTCCTCCCCTGTTTCATCTTCTCTTGGCGACACCTCCTGTACCTGTTTGAATTTCCTTGTTATGGGTCTCCTAGGTTTGAAAACAAATTGCTTAGGTTGATCATCAAACTTAAGTTTCTTTGAAGCTTTGACCTTCTTAGCCTTCTCTTTTCTTGACTGTATCAAATTAGCTTGAACTAGTGGGGACTCCTCAATGTCAATTGCTTGCAATAAATCATTTAAATCTCCTTTTGAAACAAGGCTTTCTTCAATAGCCACTGACTTACCCTTTTTCTTTGCCACCTGGCTTCTCATTCTTCTTCTTTGAACTCCTTCGCTTCTGCTTGGCTCATGTGCAATTTCCTTATCCTAAATTTTCTCTTTAAGGGACTGCTGGGGTGTATCCTGAATAATCAGTGGCTTGGTGGATTGCTTTACTTGCTTTCTTGCCTTTAACTTTGAAAACCTCTTGGCTCTTGTTTCTGCTTGAGGACCTGTTGTTGAAAGATATTTTGCAGCTAGAGGGCTGAGACCGGTCTGGCTCTTGAAACCAGTCATGAATATGAATGTATCCCAATCTCTGCCTACCCTTTTAAGTTCATGCAAGAGAAGTAACTTAATCAGGCCATGGTGAAACAAAGAAGTTTCACAAGCCTCTTTTCTCAATTGTACCTTGTCACATATTTTACTCAAACTGCGGAATAAATAAAAAGGCTGATCAATATATGCCTTCCCTGTAAAATGCAATAAAAGTTTGAAATGGTACGAATACACCTTGTTATATCTTCCTTCACAGGTCAGGTATTTCTGAATACAGGTGAGCAAATGTTCATAGGACTCTTTGACATAGCTCCTAGGAACAAACTTGCTCAAATCTGAGTTAACGAATTCCTTCTTTAAAAACTCTTTGCATGGGTTCATGTCAAATTTGAAATTCTTGAACCAATTTTCTTGCCCTCTAGGAATTTCTGTGACTGTGGATATCATGTCTGGTGAAACATGCAATTCCATCATCCCAACCTTTGAATTTAATCCTGTAAAATTCAATGTAAATTCTTTAGTCACTTGTGCATGACCCCCTTGTAGCTTCTTATAGAAGTTCCAACATCCAGCTTGTTTAAATGCCTTCTCCACATCTTTGTTCTTCAATGTTATATCCAAACCTTCTGGCTCATTTCTCAGACATTTGCCTGATCTGTGTTATTTCCTTTCTACTGATCCCTCCATGAAATTTCAATGACTTGTAGGCAGGGAATGCTACCACTGTTCAAACTAAAAACTCTGCCTCTCTTGAATCTCTGCCTCGCCTGATTTGCTGCCTCGCTTGATTTGCTGCCTCGCTTGATTTGCTGCCTCGCTTGATGACAATGTTTTTTCAATTTGAAATCTTGCACATTATAGTTTTTAAAATTGCAATCTTATAGATTTATTACTCATGGAAGGCTTACAATCATCATTAAAACTTGTGCATATGTGGCTTTCCTTGGAACTTGTATTCCGTGTGCATCAACGAATCTAATGGTTGCGATAATGGAGATGGGTGGTGGGACATGATATGTGGAGTACATGAACTGACAAAGAATGATGCAGCCATAGATTTACTTAACGGATTTGACATTTGGGGAAAGATTCGTTGCGGAATGCACGAATCTCTGATTTAGCAGCGTAGTAAGTTTAAATTTTGAATGATGCGCTGCGAAATCACCTAATAACGCATCGCACTGCGAAAACACCTAATGGGCTTTTGCGTTGCGAAACAGCTAAATAGAGTAAATGCACTGCGAAATCACTTTAGAAAGGTTACATGCGCTACGCAATTACCTCAAAGGCTTTGTGGTAGATAACAAAGTAACACATGACTATGAAATTGGTGATGAATGAAGGTAACCAGTGGTAGATAAGAATTCATGCTTGACCCATGACCTCCTAAGACTCAGACTCTAAGGAAAAAAACGAAATCAACTTAGACTAACACTGACCTTTGTCATCAAGCAAGGATGAGAAATTTTGGCATTAGATTTCTTAAGTGATAACAGAATACAAGAGAAAGAAGTCAATCAACACATTACATAATAATTTCCTGGGGAAAGCCACAACTAAAAACCCATGCTATCTGTATATTGCATTAATCAGAAAATATGAGAAGATTACAATGCTTTTCTCAAGCCTGAGCAACGTCTGCACTATCTCTATTTGTCTCATAACTTCCTAGACAAGACCAAGCCAATACTTAACCAAATTTCTGCTTGCCCAAATCCTTATTTCCTTACATTTTTTCCTTGGGAATTAGCCCCTATTAATTAGGGAAATTATTGAATTGGAATTGCGTAATCCTCATAACACTTCCTCTCACTACAGGCACTGCCTGTACAATTCAGATGATTATACAACTAATAGTGCACTGTCCTTGAACTCCAATCTCAACTAGGTAACTCTCAGATCTGACATGCATGAGTTATTTATGAGTGAATCATCAGTTAAATGGTTGAACACATGAAGCAACACCCCACTGTTTGACCTCCTACTAGTTCCTCCATCAGTTGGAACTAGTTTAACTGACTTTAACTTGGTTAAACTTAATTAATTAATTACAACTCAAAATAAACTCAATCAGGGATCCTATAATGTAGGAGACACTTTACATGACTCTAGTTATACCCTCAAATCGAATTAACTAAGCCAAATAAATCAATTTAACTTAGTTAATTCGTACAAGTTGTCTTGTAATGTGGAATTACAATTTTATTCCTAATTTGATACAAGGAAAAAATTAAATTAGGATTTTCTTGTTGCATTTTCAACACTCCCTCTCAATAAGAAAGGCATTATAAGATACCCCAATCCTACCTCTATGGAACTCGAATTTTCCTCTTGACAGTGCCTTAGTCAAGATGTATACATCTTGCTCCTCTGTAGGAATGTACTCCAGCAACATGATGCTCCTCTACACACAATCTCGTAGATGGTGATACCAGATGTCGTTATGCTTGGACCGATCACGAACAAATGGATTCTCAGAGTGTTTGATACAACTCTAATTGTTACAATAAATAACTGTAGGATCCATCTTCTGACCAAATAACACAACAAGGATTTTCCTCATCCAGCGAGTCTCAAAAGCTGCTTGACTAGTAGCCATGTACTCTGCTTCTGCCAAACTGAGTACAACTGATATTTTCTTCTTGCTATACCAAGAAACTGCTGCTGAACCAATATTGAAGATTCCCCCTAATGTGCTCTTCTTGTCGAAAGGAATCCCTGCCCAATCTGCGTCTGTGAAGCCTTACAACTTCACTCCCTCTGTCCGTCTATACCAAAGACCAAACTGAGTGGTGCCTCTAAGGTATCTCAACACATGTTTAGCTGCCTTCCAATAAAGTTTGGTCAACTTAACCATTGCTTGACTAAGCTGGTTAACTACAAAACTTATGTCCAGTCGTGTGTTCACCAAATACATAAGTGAACCCATAAGCTACCTATAAATAGTAGCCTCCACTAGTTCACATGAATTAACATCTTCCTTCCTCCAATTCCCTGCTAGAGGGGTCTCCATGGGTTTGCTTCTCTCCACGTGGAATTTCTTCAATATCTCATTGGTATACTTTCCCTGAGAGAGAAATAGTTCCTCATCTCCTTGTCATACTTCCATACCAAGGAAATAATGCACGAGCCACAAGTCCTTCAACTCAAATTCACTTGCAATATCCTCTTTGCAAGATTTTACCAGCTTCTCATCACCTGTTATAATTAAATCATCGATATATAATACTATAATCAACAATTTACCTTCAACCACAATATGGTAAAGGTTTGCATCTGCTTCACTTTTGGTGAAGCTCAACATGGTGAAATAACTATCAATCTTGGTGTACCGAGCACAGAGTGCTTGTTTCAATCAATACAACACTCACTTGAGTCTTCACACATGCGACTCTCTATTGGAGGTCTCAAATCCTTCTAGTTGCTCAAGGTAAACCTCTTCCTCAATCACTCTATTGAGGAATGTTGTCTTCACATCCATATGATGTATCTTCCATCCCATATGCCCTGAAAGTGCTAGAATAGATCTGATTGAAGAGTACCTTGCTACTGGAGAAAAGGTATCCTTGTAATCATTTCCCTCCACTTGAAATAACCCTTTGGCTACAAATATGTCCTTGTGTTTCTCCACACTCCCATCTATTGCTTTCTTTACCTTTTAAAGCCATCTGGAACTCACCACTAACGTATTTGCTAGTCTTGGGACCACGTCCCAAGCATTATTTCTGATAATGGAGTCATACTCCTCTACCATAACATCAACCCATACTTGTTGTTGCACTGCTTCCTCGAATGAGGATGGCTACACTCTCGCTCATCAGAGCCATGTAGCCAGTGTGCTGATTTGGTGACCTTTTTTAGTTGTGCTGTGATGTGGGTGCTCCCACATTCTCTCTAGCATCATGTATCAATATGTCAGCCTCTCTTGTGCGCTTCCTTGCATCTTTGGAAGTCTCTGCATGAGTGGGTGCTTGCACTCTCCACTCCTATGCATGTGGTTGCTCCATATAATCTTGAGGTTCTTCTTTTGGAGCTAGACACTCCTCATTTACATGCAACTGAAGCTCCCTCTCAAGGGAACATCTCATGGCCTTCTCTTCATCGAACTTCACATATCTACGAACCAATGTCATCCTGTGAGATGGTAGGCACACCCGATAGTTGTGATGTGTATCAATGTACCCCAAAAATATGTCCAACTCAGCTGTTGACTTTAGCTTTTTCCTTGCATCCTTGGTAACATGACAGTAAATTGATGAACCAAAGATCTGGAAGTGTACCATATTTGGTTTCTTACGTGAAAAAGCTTCTTCTGGTGTACTCATCCCGAGAATCTGATGAGGACTCTCGTTCTGCACATATATAACTATGTTGCATGCTTCAACCCACAAGTGCAACGGTAGGCCCTGATCATGTAACATCGCTCGTGCAGCTCCCACAATACTTCTATTCTTACTTTCAGTCACCCCATTTTGTTATGGGTTATGGGGTGCTATTAACTCCCGTCAAATGCCTTATGATGTACAAAATTTATTGAATTCATTCGACATATATTCTCCACCATTATCGCTCCTAAGAGCCTTCACTTTCTTGCCTATGTATTTCTCAACAAATGCTTTAAATTCACAAAATTTAGAGAACGTCTGATCTTTCTTCTGCATGAAGAAAATTCGGCACTTACGTGAGAAATAATCTACAAATATTACATAATACCCGTGCTTGGCCATGGAGGTTATCGAGAACGGTCCACACACATCTAAGCGAACTCTTTCAAGGATCACTTAGCCTCGATTGTCCTTATCATGAAAGGTGGCTTTGGTGTACTTCCCCAATGTACACCCTTTGCATGTATCTCTCTGTTCTAGTGTACCCTTGGGAAGTCCTATAGAAATAGGTTGCATGATCTTCAAAGCTTCATGGTGCAAGTGACCCAATATTCTATGCCACAACTCACTGATGTCTTGACTCTGCACATTTTCTGCTTTTGTGCTCAAGGCAACACGATCTTCTACATCCAATTTGTAGAGGTTCTTCACCCGAACCCTGATCTGCTTCACTTGTCCTGAGGTTATGTGATGAATTTTTTTTTTCCTTTGCTAAATATCACATTGTAGCCACGGTCCTCCAACATAACATTTGAAACCAATTTTTTCTTTAGACCCGAAACATATATGCCATCCTTTAATGTGAGAGGAGAACTAGACTCCCTCTAAAAAGTAATAGTACTGATGCTGATCGTGCTATACTTTCCATCATCTCTCATTTCGATGTGCATCTGGAGGTCCTTCTCCTCCAAGTCACTGAAGAAATTTTTTTGTCAGTAATATGGAATGGGGCTCCACTATCTTGATACCACACACTACCCATCACCGATGTCACCATGCAAGAAATGAGGGTGAAATCCAACTCTAATTGTGAAGCAATAACTTCACTTGCCCCTCCTCTTGATGGCTTCTTGCCGACCTTCTTGTGCGGACACTTCGTGGCATAGTGTCCTAACTCATGATAGTGTAAACATTTAATCTTTGATAAGTCCTTATTCTTACCACCCTGATTGGAATCTGATTTGGAATAGTATGAATTCCCTTTCCCTTTGTTCTCCTTTCTAGCTAAGGCACATTTCTTCTCATCATCATGCTTGGATGAGGATCCATCTTCACTGTTCTGCCGAATCTCTTCTTGCACTAAGTTTGAGCACAAATGATCCCACTCTAGTAGCTTCTCCCTCCCATTTACTGAATCCTGGTAGTGTGCTAGCTCTTGGGAAGGCCTAGAAGTTCTAGGCCAACCAGATCATCTTCAACAACTGTAACACCAACACTTCCACACTCATCCCAACATTGGGTGAACTTGGTCAAGTATTTTGGTATTGTGTTTCCCTTCTCCATCTCGATTTTTTTGAGCTTTTCCTTCAGTGCCAACTTCCTATGATCACTGATGTTCTGAAACATGTTTGTCAAGGCCTTTCAAATTGCATATGGAGTCTCTTTCTTGTGGAGGTTTGAGACAATATGATCTTGAACTCCTTCTAGTATGATCATTCTTGCCTTTGCAACACATTTCTTCCACTCTCTAGATCTTAAGCATATGTTGCTGGAGGCTTAGGAATATTAGTGTCTATGAATTCCTTTAGCCCATTGTCTTCCAACACTACCTCCATCCTTTCCTTCCAATAAATATAGTTTGAACTACCCCCAAGGGCATATTCGAGTCTCAATCCGTAGAATGACATCCTGCCGACTTTGGACAATGATATTGCAAATTTGATTTCACCTGCAAAAGACAAACCCATATTCTCCTCTTCTGGAGTGATTTCTGCTCCGATACCATATAGAAATTCCTTGTAAATTCAAATTGCTTATGTAGTTTTCTAAAACAAAAGACTTGAATCTACTCTACTCATCAACGAAAACAATTAAACGATCGCGAAATCATGAAGCATACAAGAGAAAGAATTCAATCAACACATTACATAATGATTTCTTGGGGAAAGCCACAACTAAAAACCCCTGTTATATGTATATTACATTAGTAAAAAAATGAGAAAATTACAATGCTTTGCTCAAGCCTATGCAACCTCTGCATTATCTCTATCTCTCTCACAACTTCCTAGAAAAGACGAGACCAATACTTAACAAATTTATGCTTTCCCAAGTCCCTATTTCCTTGCGCTGTTTCCTTGGGAATTAGCCCCTATTAGTTAGGGAAATTCCTCAATTTGAATTGTGCAATCCATGATAGGCCTTCCTCTGACTGCATGCACCACCTGTACAATTCAGATGATTATACAATTGATAGTACATTATCCTTGAATTCCAATCTCAATTGGGTAACTCTCATATCTGACATGCCTGAGTTATTTATGAGTGAATCATTAGTTAACTAGTTAAACACATGAAGCAACACCCCACTGTATGACCTCCTACTAGTTCCTCCATTAATTGAACTAGTTTAACTGAATTTAACTTAGTTAAACTGAATTAATTAATTACAAGTCAAAATAAACTCAATGAG